>VXBP01010779.1:637991-803661 GCA_013400115.1 Rhinopomastus cyanomelas | reverse complement strand
ACTGTGTTCAGTTTTGGGCCCCCCAGTTTAAGAGGGACAAGCATCTACTGGAGAGGGTCCAGCGGAGGGCTACGAGGATGATTAGGGGACAGGAGGGCATGGCTTATGAGGAGAGGCTGAGGGACTTGGGGCTTTTTAGTCTGGAGAAGAGAAGACTTAGGGGAGATTTGATCAATGTTTATAAGTACCTGAAGGCTGGCCAGGAGCGGGGGGACAGGCTCTTTTCACTTGCTCCCTGTGATAGGACAAGGAGCAATGGCCGTAAGCTGCAGCAGAGGAGGTTCTGCCTCAACACAAGGGGGAACTTCTTTACTGTGAGGGTCACAGAGCACTGGAACAGGCTCCCCAGGGGGGTTGTGGAGTCTCCTTCTCTGGGGACTTTGTTCCTCTGTGATCTGTGTTAGTTTTGTCCTGCTCCGGCGGGGGGGTTGGACTCGATGATCTCTTGGGTCCCTTCCAACCCCTAACATCCTATGATCCTATGATCCTATGATGTCAAGTGGCCCTGGCTCTGCTCAGTAACGCAACACTAGAAAATGTGCTGGAGGGAGTGCATGGTTCCATTCACATGTCCAAGTTCTTACCAGGTCTAAAAGACTTCTTTTGCTGGTCTGCCTGGATTAAAATTGGAATCTGCAAATAGAAGGTACCTTGATAATAAGAGCAAATCCAAACTTTTCTGTCCACACTTGATTTTAAAGTTTCTGTAAATAATAAAAAAAGAAACAGCAGAAACTTAAGGAAGTGGTGTAATAAGACATGCTTGAAATGAAAAAAATACAGTGCAGGTTTTAGTCTGAAAAGTAGTATCAGGAAATCAAAACATACACATACATAAAGATGATACAAGAACTATTATTATTGCTATTATATGTCAGTCATAATGTCCCTAAAAACCCTCGTCAGTTCCCGTGCATTTGAGTTCCTATGGAAACTGCTTTTATTAAGTACTAGTTCAAAAAACCTGTTATTTAGCATATTGCAGTTCCTCCTAGGTCACTGAGGGTTTTTTTCTGAGATACGTGAACATCTAGTAATAACAGCTCCCACAGTTCTGCACAAACAATTAGGATTTTGTGCTGTTCTATGAAAGTGGTCATATTTAAGCATTGCATCAGAAAAGCTTTTACCTCACTATCCTGAAATTATATCGGTGAAGAATACACACTTCAGGACATCTAGCTGTCTTTATTTGTGCTCACTTCTAAACTTCCATCACAAAATGCATCCACATTTCTAGTGCATTTCTGAAGCATCTTATTATCCCTATCTTATGTGACTTAACCACATTCCTAAACATCAGCTCAAATATAAAATCTTCCCTTCCTCTTAGATTTTATTCAGAGCTGCACAGAAAACTGCATATTTGTTAAAACAACTCCTTGTAAAAACATGGCCTGTTCTATTTACGGATTGATTCATATGCACCAAAGATTGATCTCTAGTCTTAATTTCAGTTATTTGACTCAATAGGATTGTCACTGTATCACTCTTTTGTCAGCAAATTGATACAAATATACTCTTGCCAATGCTAAATCAATTCAATTCAGGGATGGATGTGAAGTCCAGATGTTACTTTCAGGAGACAGTTTTCTCCTCTGCCAGCAGCTTAGTTTTCATTTCCAAAAACTATGTGGATATCCTGAGTTCAGTGTTACAAGGATATGTTATGTATACAGAATCAGATATTACCTGACTGCAATGCATGACTGAAACCACAAAAAAAAAACCAAAAAAAACCCCCTCAAATAGCAGCTTTTGAGAAGTAGTACTTGAAAGACACCTCAAACCATGAACAACCAATTCCTAATTTTGGATGACGTTTAATTAATATTGTCTGGTGTTTCACTTATGGTTAAAGGTGTCTTCAGCACATTACAGTGATTTCCACATTATTTTATGAGCGACTTCTTGTTACAGAACCTCACAATGCCGATAACTATTCAGCACTAATGTCAGCAAGAGGGTAGTCCTCAACCACTTACAGTTTTTTCTAGAATCCTTGAGCAAGCAATTTTCCAGAAAGGCTTTTGGCTCCCCAGTAGTCTACAGTCTTAGTCAAGAAGGAGCAAATAAAACCAACACCTTGGGACTGCAAAAAGTAAGACAAGGAGAACTTTGAAGACCACTAGATTTTGAGGTCCAAAAACACATCTGACAGGCCACAGAGTTTCATCCAGGTACTTTTCCACTGAGCCATATCATTTCTGTTTGAATAAAACATATCTTCCATAAAAGTATTTAGTCTTATTTAGAAGTGTCAAGTGAGAAAGAATTCACTTCTCTCCTGGGTAGTTTGTTCCAGTGGTTTAGGTCAACATTTCCAGAGCCTACAGAATGAAGAGATGCTTTCTGCACTTTTATAATTCCAAACCTCATCTTTGCAGACATAAATTCATTAAAGTCAACAGACCTCAGTCATCAGTGATTTCAGCCAAAAACTTTAAGTTCCATTGACTGACTTTACTTTTAATATCACAGAACAATTTCTCAAGCCAAGAACTCCAAAATATTTACTCGTTTGACAGGGAAGAGGAAGATGCGTACCAAATTCTCACACTGCACTTACTCTGATAGATCAAGACAAACAGCATGGTCAAAAAATGACCCAAAAAGACATGGACAGAGCTTTTCTGCAAAAAAACTCATGATGGGTTCGACACAGTTTGGAAAGAAAGTCAAACTTTCATCAAAGAACTGGGCGACCTAGACGTGGAGGTTAGCATGGAATAGACATCAGTGCAAGATGTTCCTTTTCCCTTGCTTTGAAAATCTATTCCCATCAACCCATTTACCTAGGTGAACTCAATTTGCATTGCATTTCTTCAGTATTTTCTTACTATCATTGTTTTCATTCATTGAAGTGTAAAGATGGATGTCACCATCTGTTCAGATGCTTGCAACAGAGCTGTTGCAGTAAATGGATGCATATGATGCAGTCATCTTAATCACAGCAGTCAGCACTAGGGAACAACCCAGAGCTACTGCTACCCCAAGCACCTCCTGCCACAAATATTGCTACAGTGACTCTCAATTTCTGCTTGTCTTTCATAGCTGGCCTTCTGAAAACAAACGGAAATTACATTGCTTCCCTATAAAGCAGTCCAGAGTAACAGCCCCTCCCATCCACCAAAAGCAAGAAGGGTAAGGGTTAAAGATTGGTACTTGCACAATATGAAAATGGGAGCACAGGAAGGCAAAGGCTCACAACCAAGAACAGGTGGAATGAAGAAGAGGACTGTGAGATAAATTAATCTATAATCTTGTTTTTCTAAGTTTGTCAGCCCACTCTGTAAAGTACCCTACTGTAAAGCTTTTTCCTGTTAACTTGTATAAACACACAGATAACAGGGCAACAGCCCTTTGAATTCTTCTTGGAGTGTGGTACAGCACTCCTAGAAGGTGTGCTGTGTCTTGATTCACACAGAACATGAATATAGGGACCAATATTGCAAACACAGACTCCATCCTGTCTACTATGGAATTTCTACTATTAAGCACTTCTCTTGGCACTTCATAACTGTTCTGCTGGGGACAGACTTGGGAAGACCAATTTTTAACACCTTAGTCACCACTCTACTGAGTACTTCCCACTAAAAACTTGCAGAACAGGCTGACTTACACTTTTACATTGCTCTCATGGGCAAACCTTGAAAACATTCAAATTAGGACTGGTCTTCGTCTACACTTTATTGTGAAAAGGAATAAGAGAAATATCCTGAAGTTAAATCAGTAATTAAATATCCTGAAGTAAAATCAGTATTTAGAACTCTAGAAATTTCCTTGCCGTTTCGCCTTTAGGCACAAGATGGCAGCAAGAAATTCATTTCAAACATTTGTTCCCGTTAACTCAATGTTACCTGGCGGGAACCGTGAAGCCACTATTACGACTATTTGCCGGTAGTGCCCACAAACGCTCCTACCATCACGGCGTTCTCCAATAACCCATTATCTGAACTCGGCTATTAGCTCTAGTCATAGCAAGCACGTACCTATTGCACTGGGTAAACAGCCATGCAGAAAACAGATGTGGCAAATGCAGTGTCTCAGGTGTGACAAGTACAGCCCTTCTAGCAGCCATAAAGCAGTGGAAAACTCTTTTGTTAAGTCTGATTTTATTAGGTAGCCTTTTCGTTTTACAGTTTTTCCTAGCACCTTTGTTCTTTCCTCATGTGACGTTTTATTCCCTTTTCATTCTTCTAGATATAAATGCTCTAATGGCCTCCAAAATGTCTTTTTTTCTTTGTTACATTTCCCCTACATATAATGTTCTAGAATTCACCTAGTCCAAAGTACCAACCTTAGAGCTGTTCAAGGAACACTTCGGAATTTCCTAAATGGGGGGGGGGGGTGTCCCCAAAGGATTTTCTGTTCTTTAAACTCCATTGAAAAGTCATTTTTGTCATTACAGAGATATTTTATCTAATTTGACTCTATTGAGAAGTGAACAGTGGAAAAATTCCGACCTTTAGTCTACATCTCCAACGTTCTTTGGTATTTGTGGAACATACACAGTTCTTCCTGATACGAGAAACTGCGGCAAGGATTCCTAAGAAGAAAACAAGGCTCTACAAGGCTCTATGGACCGAAGGAGGGTGTACAATACACACAGGAAATTGTTCCTTATATGAATTTGAGGGATAAAGCCAGCTAAAGAGGATACTCTGAGCTGACAAGCTGCTGGTGCAACCCTTCTCATGTTGCAAGTGAAGTTGGAGCTACAATGACATTGCTCCACAAAAAGTTAAAGCAGTGTGACTAAAGTATAAGTGAAAAAGTATAAGAAACAATAAAAAAGGTACACAGTCTTACGTCTGTTTTTATCCATCCACCTCCTATATGATTAAACTACCTGACAGAGAACCCACAGATTTTAATTATTCAGCCCTTAAAGGGATGTGTGTCTGTCTATTGCACATTTTCATTAGGGCTTTTTAAATCATTTTCTTCAGACTGTTAACTGTTCGGGTTGGTCTGAAAATGGACATTTAAAGCTTCACCATCTCAGAGCAAATATGCTGCTTCACAGCAGCCAGAGGTTGCATTTGGCATTGCGTGGACACACATCTATGGTAACATCTTGTTTGGGACACATACTATTGTATGCATAAGCATACAGAAAATTTGGCCCTCTGTCTGAAGCTTGTTAGTGGTTTTCCCCTCAGAAATACGTATCTGTCTTCCAAAAAGAACTTCTCACAAGATTAATGAACATTCTCTTTGTTAAAAAAACTTTCATATTCTCTTTTCAAGATGAACCATTTCCAGCTAGCAATTAATACGCACTGATTGCAAGACAGAATTATTTACTTATAGTCATGGAATGCTGGAGATTAAAAACACAATTTCATCCAGATACTAGCAGTGATGACAAAGTTGGTGAGATTTGAAGAATTCAGGTGAAATTTTTTTAAAATAGCCATGACTATTTTCCCTTATTGATGTTGAAGTTTTCACTGGGCTGCAGTACATCTGTCTCACCCCAGATAAACCCAACATTATCCCCCAAATTACCTCTTTTTTGTTGTTGAAAGCAGTCCCAGTGTTCCCATTAATACTAAGAAAAGGATCCCCATTGTATTACGTGTTTACGTGGAAATCTCCTCTTCTTTTCTTCAGAAATATTATTTCTAGCATAACATTTCAGAAAGATCCCGTGCTTTCTCTTTTCCATTCAGTAAGTTCTGAAGAGCTTCTCATTTGACCTGTGTATGAATAGCTTAAGACTGAATTGCCCTTTTAACTTTTCCAGGTAGCAATTCCTATTTTAAGAACATTTGTTTTTGTCTGCTATATACAGCATTCACTTCAGAAAGCAAGCACGGCAGGGGCAAAAATCCTTCTCAGTAACCTAACTACAGCAACTTCCCTAGGCCAAGAATTCATGCTTCTATTGTCTTCCTGTCTGCAGGACAGGCAGATGACATTCAACCTTTGCACCTTCTGGCAAACTACAGGCTCAAAATGGAAGCACAGATGCCATTTGTATTTTTCATAATGGGAAACAAATCCTAGCAGTTACAGTAAATTGATGACTAATTTGGGTGAGACCAAGATTTAAGCTGCAGAACCCGTAAGGAGAAGCACAGTCGTGCTACAGTGGTGCCTCACCCAGGCTGACTCTCACGCAGTCAGCTTTCCACCGATACAGCACAAAGCAGTGAGGCTGAGGGGAAGAACCAGGGTGAAAACGTTCACTCTGTATCACATCTGCTCGGAGAGCAGGAAGCTCTATCACACTTTTCCACATTCCAGACCGGTGCTGCTCTTGGTACAAAGCCTTCCTTCACTGACATGAGGTCTGAATTGAAACAGGATCACGCTACCAACTACATAATTTCTAAAACCAGTCAGATAATGTAAACTTGATAGCATCTTTTCCTTTGAACATACTTTCACACAAATTCACCTTGAATATGCTCAAATACTGTTTATACTGTTTAAATGTGCTTTCCGTGAAGGATCAAGCAACCATATGTTACCAGCTGCAGTTACTGGGTAACAGGAATTAACTAGTTAGTGTTAAACACTAAACTCCAGTTTCAAACTGTGAGTTGATATTCCCAGGGAAATCATCGATATTAATCAATTTGAAAGTAATTTTCTAATTATAAATATTGATTAGATATGAATATTGAATAATTGAAGGTAACTGCTTTGGTTTTCTACCACACTGAAGTAAAAATCTACAATTATCAAACAGATTATTCATTTCAAAATTACTCATTTTGCTCTGCCAATATGTATCACACAAACACACGCCAACCACTAGAATAATGGCTTGAGGAAAAACCTCATCTGATCTTAGCTTACAGTTTCAGCAAAATCACTTAGTCAAACTTAGCACCTCAAGACAGAGGCTGTCAGTAGCATCATGTGACATACCAAAGAAAATAAATGTATGCTGAAGAAAGCACTTAACCAGACAATAAATCTTAAAATACAAGAAAAAAATATACAGCTTAAAAAAAAAAATAAGTGGTATGGCACTGGTGAAATAATTGGCAGTACTGGACAGAAAAAGGTATTACAAACTTTTGAAGAAGGAGAAGTTGCAGAGAAAAAAAAACCATGACACAAAGAATTTTGAAATACTCATTCTTCCAATTCTTTTGTCCTATTCAAGTACATCAACTCAATCAGATTCATCAATACAGATGACCTGCAACAGAACTGGTATAACACTGTTTTCCAGGAAAACAGCAGCTTCAACAAACTTGGTATGTACGGAATACGTAAACAACCAAGCAAACCGTAAGGCAACTTAAAAGATTTCTGATATTTTAGACATGAGTGTTTATTTAGTGTCTGGTACAACTCACAAATGTGGTTAATTTAATTTTCCTAGACCTTTTTATATTCCAAAGATACAAAGTTCAAAATCAAATGAAACTGAATTGAAGACATAAAAGTAAAACACAAAGACCAAACAAGTTTTTATATCAGAAAATGCAAATATTTCCCATCAGGAGAGCTTACAATGAGTAATAATTGAAGAAACTGTTATGGCCATGGAATTATTCACAAATATTTTGTGCTTTCCTTCAATCTTCAGCTCCTAAGAATCCTGTGGTTATTAAATGGGAAAATTCATTTAAAATAAAATAAGTAAATCTCAAGCTTTCACAGCTGTGAAACAAGCTTCATGAAATGAAGAGTACGTGTTCTCAAGAACTGGAAAACAAAATTCAAGTAAATATGAATCCCATATGATTAGGCAGCAAAACACCACCTTATTGATGTTGAGACTAACTTGATTCCTGATTTGTAATGACTGCTACATACTTTCCTTTCAACTGGCAGAGCAACTTTCATTTCATGCACTACCATGTCATTAATATAATGTTTCTTGAAAGCCAGTATTTAACAAAAATCTAAATATGTGCTAGACAGGAGCTTTATTTTCACTATAGTACACAGGTTTTTCTTTTTCTATCTTACCTCAGGAAGATATGATAGAAGATAAAATTACCCACCAAATACTGTCTAACATCCAACTACATTTGCGCAGTTATTACGGCCACCACTGTGGAAGCATTTTTCAATTTCTCAGAAAAACTAGCAGCTGAAAAAGACACTATGTATTGCAGCATCTCTGCATTATTGTATTTATATTAACAGCCCTGTCCTGCTATTCAAATCCTTACACAGTAATGGCTTCCTCTGTAAGAGTACCGCAAAAATAGCCACAAAGCTGGAAAGTACTCTAACGCTATTGGACCTAGCAGCTGTTTAATCAAAAGCTTATGTGGAACAAGGGAAGGTAGGATTTATTAAAAACATCAATAGACAGATCCCTCTGTAATAAATGCATTTTAATATTACTCTTTTTTCGCAGAACTACAATCTGAAACTTTGCTGTTGCTAGGAAGAGAGCACAACATAAGCTCTATCTTATCTGAGATGACTCCAACAAATAAACAAGCAAATAGACAAATCTAAAAAATCCATTAAGACATGCTGAAACATTTCAAGCCAGCTCATGTGAAGAAGAATCCAGAGGCTCTTCTGACAAATAGGTAACTGTAAACATTTCAACATACAGTGGCCACTTTTAATACAAGTAGTTCAAGTGCTAGGCTTGAAGCAACAAAATCAGATGAAGGAAATGTAATTTTTTAAAAATTCTGTAAACCAGCCAAAATGATATAGCCCTAAATGAATGACCACGGGAAAGGTACTCTCGCAGACAGGCATGTACTGTTAGAAGCAACATATGTCATTTTATGCAGAGTGTTCCCTTGGCTTGTCAGTGTGTAAAGAACAAACCCCAACCAGGAGCCTTATTCACCAGACAAGGAGCTGTGTTAAAGCTGAGCTGGATTAGTCGCCAGCTGAAGAACTGGCTCCAGGAAGCTGAAGATGCGTGGAAACCAGATCAGTCAAGTGAAAAGAAATTTTTTTAAATACTTTCAAATAAGTATACTTAGGGAAAAAATACTAAAAACCAAGGGTAAAGGTAGGGAAACAAACAGTGCAATTACTGATATTCTCTCAAAAGCAATTTCTACGCTAGAGGATAATTATCTAGATATTATTGCTACAATACAGGTATAAAACTGTGTGGGGAAAAGTGACAGCTAATGGCTCCAATGAGAAGAATGGGCTTGAAAGTGTCACAGCCCAGTTGAAACTATTAATAAAGTGGTGGAACAAAAAAAAAAATCTGAAAACCTGAATTTCATTTAGATGAAAATTTACAAAGTGCAATGTTCCGCATTAGAAGAGAAATTCAAACATGTGGTATCAAAAAGTGAAGGCTGGAAAAGAAACGGCTGGGTAAATTGGATCACACACTGAATACGAATCAACTGCAGACAAAGATTTCAAAACAAAATAATATAATTCAGTGTTTATTAAAAAGAAAGCTCTGCATAAAACATGGAAGGAAATTATCCCACTCTACTAATGACTGGTAAAGCCTTTACTACATCTATTTTTGTCTCTCAGTTTTAAGAAAGATGTGGCAAACTGGAAAGAGTCCCAAGGAGAACAAAGAACAAGGGGAAATTTATAAAATGTGACCTATCAGGAAAACACAGAAGACTGAAGACAGAACGATAAACATCAGCCAAATTTTAAAGTCGTCGCTTATCCGGTTTCCATCAAAGGATGGCAAGAAGTAATCGGCTTCATGTGTGACAGAAGAGTTAGAAGAGATGTTCTAGAAATCTTTCTAGCTGTTAGAATAAAGCTCACACACAGAGGCAGGCCTCTTTAAGGTAGGTGCAGGAAGAGTTGCAGGGGAAATAACCACAGCATTGCTACGTCATGGAGCAAAAGTTTTTAGCTGAAAAAAAAGTAAAACAAATTCAATGACAATGAGGAGGAGGTAGATACTGGCTTTCAAGTAAAGAGCCTCTTTCACTCACAGTCTCAGTCTGTCACATCTTCGCGCTCTAAAATTGGAACAGCTGCAACGGCTTAACATGGTATGTGTCATCAGGTGGCATCAGACCTTGTCCTTTGTTGATGAAATGAAAAGTAGGAAATGTTTCTAACAAGAGACAGCTGTGGACAGTTTTGCATGATAGCCTTGGACCAGTGACTGCTTCTCTTCTGCCTTACTACAGTAATTTTCATGAGTGTCCACATCAAGGAGTTACCCTACTGGGGTTTTAACTGTCTTTTACTCTCTCCTACAACTATGGTTACATCTAGCAACCTTCCTTTTGTCCTTCCATTACACAGACTCTTCAGGTTCATGGTCAGACTGTAGTAAGTAAACACATCAGATAAGAAGAAAACAGTAGCAGTAAAAGATACTAAATGAGGCACAACAATACTAAATTTGTAGCCCTGCAGCTGCACGAGAAGTATTTATTTGCCTCCATCTTGGTATTCTAGCCAAGCAGATCTGTTTGGATTTTTAAATAGTCTGGTTAAAATAAGCTGTTTTAACCAGTGGCTGATTTTAAAGTTTCCTGTTGTGAGGAAATTTTCTTGTTGTTTTGCAGATAAAAATCAAATATATTTTGAAAAGACTGTCTGCATCCATGGGGGCAAGATAATATTTTGACAGAGGAAATGCCAGCGTTTCTTTGCTTCATTCTTGGCTGCAGTCACTCACCAAGGTATGGGAGGTGGCGGGGGAAGGTCAGGCCTCTGGATTTACGTGCATTTTGGCTGTTTCTCCGTGGCTTGAGAAGCTTATTTGGGAACTATTTGCTTCAAAGATTACAGATGTTATCTGTGACTCTCCTTGAGTAACGCATTTGCTTAGTGCCCTTACCAACGTGGAAAACCATTTTTAAGGAGATAATGGTTGACAAACTGACCGACGCTCACTTTTTCTTAATCTCCTGCTTTAGGGTACACTTGCTGCTAAAACGTGCTCTAATAAGCATGGTGCAGTACAGAAGCATCTGCCTGCTCCGGCCCCAGATGTCCAGTCTATGCACAGCAAGTAGTATCACCATGAGGTAACTCACCTCCTAAAGAGCTATTGATAAGACACATACTCATGTTAGTGCTGCACTTTTAGACTGCAGAGTATGGTACTGGTCACCTGCTCCTCAGGCTCAAACCTGAGGCGCCGAGATGTCACCTGGCCAGTTGTCATAACACATTGCAGGATCTGAGTGCTCAATCTCCTGGACTATAAAAGCCGTGCTCAAAACCTCAGCTGCCTGGCACACAGTCTGATCATGCCTCAGCACAAAACCTCCATGTCTCCCTGTTTGACCTAGTACACTGGAGAGGATGAGAGGACTTTTGTCAGATGCCTCTGGAGATTCTGCCAGATGTTGGCAGGTGGCTTGCCAGTGTTTACCCTGCAGCTGTGGGGCAGTTGCAGCTCTTTCTCCAACCTGCTCCTGACGTGGTGCATGTACATGCCACCCCTCTCTTGGAGCACTTTGTCCAGCTCCAGCCCAAGCAGAAACTTTGCATAAAACTTTGTGCATGGAAGTGCAACAAAAGCAACAGAGAAAACAGACCAACAATTTCTTAAAGCATTCCACCTAGGAGCAGGAAATAACTACAACAAAGCACTGAATAACTGCATCGGCAAAAGGTTCAGAGATAAACACCGTAAACATAATACAGCCTTTCATAGTAGGAGAACGACTGAGGGAGGAAGAACAGTACAGCCTTTGCTGTTTTGACTGGCATCACTGCTTGTCTTGCCCTGACAGGTTGCCAGGTTAAGGTTTTGTTTTAAATCAGTCATTTCCCTCTGAACAGTGGCAACTGTTACCATTGTTACCCTGTTACACTGAATATAAAACAAAATTTCCACCAGCAGCTTTCCTACCATATGTTTGTTCTAGGAGGCAGCAGGCATCTAGGATTTGGTAGCAATCACAGCGAGGAAACATTTACAAGACCTATCTCATCAAATAATAACCTTGATCACAGTCGTATCCTACAGAAAAAGACTAAATTCACGACTGCTGTCCATGCGCTGTAACCTACAAAATCCACTAATGCCAGATTATTTTCTTTTCTCTTTTGTTAAAAGGTTATATCAGGTTAATCTGAGGTGTAAAGCATACATTTGAAGTGCTAGTCCTGAAATTCTCTTCAGCATATTTTAACTGTAAAATTTTTTTGAAACATTTCTGCTTTTTCTCCACAACAATTCCAACCACATCCCAGTGAAAGCAGTTTCACATAGACAAGTGAAATGCGTGGCTTAAAACAGGCTTTCCTGAGGTTTCATATTAACAGAGCTTTAATTACGATTTCCTAATTCTTATGCAAAACGTTTTGCAACTCTTATTTACTTAAAATGTAGGTTTTTTTCTTCCTAATCCTTTAGAAATGAAGAACTAGCTGTATGAAAAACAATGATCTGTCTCTCTATAAGAATACCTCTACCTTTAAATCAGATTATCACCACAATGCTTCGTAGCTCAAGAGTGCAGTTTAATAAATACTGACTGCTCCCTCTTTGTCTGAATTCCTAGAATGAATGCCAAATTGCCAGTGAGCTCTCATTCCTAAATAAATTCACTTAGGTATTTGATAAGAGAGCTAGAAGTTACTAGAAATGGTTGAGAATACACTACCCATATGGCTTTCTGGACTTAAAAAAACTGAAGTCTGATGTAATGTTATAGGCATCATATGAGTTTATTAATAACAGCTTGCAATTTTGAAAAGAACCTAGAAGAGTTAGGCTCACAAATCCAACTGCCCTTTAAAGGGAAATTGTTGCTAAATCCCATAGGTTCTTTTGAAATCCCAGACATCATTAAAAAGTAGGAAAGGAGAAAGACACCTCATTTTGAACTGAAAAGGAATCTACTGTCAATAATGGCAGCTGGTTAATATTGAATGAATGAGGTATTTTTTAGTGAAAGAGAATGAGTTGTTTTGTCCAGTCCTAGAACTTAGCTGTAATTCACATTTACCTTCTTATAGGTAACATAAACTTATATAAAAATATATCAAAGTACTGTCATTTATTTATTATTCTGCAGGTAGTTAGATAATCACCTTTGTCTTTTTTAGCTACAGTTCATGTTTTGAACATTACCAGTAACAGTTTATATGTGTAAGATTAGCGTCATGCTGAGACAACATTTACAAGACTAAAAGCCCACAGTGTGTGAAAGCAGGGTTTTAGAAGGTGATACAGACAATGCAAGGACGCAAAAGTTGACCTTTTCGTGACATATATATTTAGGGGATCATAAAATATATGTGTGGGTGTGTATATATATATATGTATATCGATTATATATATATATATATATACACACACACACAAGAAAAAAAGTCAAAAGTTTAATCACCAAAATTGATTGTTTCACCAATGGATCTGTCTCAGTAGGGTTTACGTGTCCCCATTTTAACAAGTAATTGATCATTTCTCAGGCCAAGTGATTTCTCTGGGCATGGAAGTGGTTGCCTTCCATGTTTCTGCCAGATGGAACTAGTTATTTAGAAAAATTACTAGGAAAACAGATCAAAAAAATAAATTAAAATATTGTACCAGAAAAGTGCCAGTCTCCACTTTTCATGGAAAACAATAAAACAAAGGAACTATTTACTTTCCCTGTTTATCTACCCTTTCCTCTACCTGTTTGTTTTCAAACTCTCAGAGTACATAAAGAAAAGCACCAAATAAATAAAAAGGAGGAATGGTAGGAAGGACATGTAATAGATGTTAAGATATGCACAGAAAAACAACTGAAAAGCACACAAATTATACTCAAGGTTCTTGAGTTGTTTTCTTTTATTGATTTGTGCTGAAGACTAACAAGCTTTTCATTACATCACATTATGTGCAATTAAATTGTGTTGCATTTGCAGATTCTGAACAACTGATGCGGTGAAGCAAGTTGTTGGAAAATATGTAGAAAGACATTTGGATTGGAAAAATGTTTTGCTTAATGACATTCAGCGACATAAAATCTGACAGCTTCCTTATCAAACGCTGAAGTGATGTAGGACATCCTGCCTCAGATGTAAAATAAACAGTATGCAAAGAGGACACTCTTTGCTCTCTCAGCAAGGTGTTTCTATCTTTGGGATGAAACAAAGAAGCTGCATAAAGCTAGCTACATATCCAAATAATTAAAGGAAAGAGTTGGAAAATAACCCTGCCAATTGAAACTGTGGGAGTTCTTTTGGCCAGTGTAGTGTCAACATAGTGTCACTTTGGCCCAGTGGCTATTGGAATAACATAAAATAAATACATGGAGTTGTCTAAAGCACTCATAAATAGATAGGGCAAATTTTTTTGAAGGCAGAAACTTTTTCAAGCAGACAAAAGAATCAGGATGAGTTTTACACTCCTTTTGCCAGAATGCCACATGCAAGTATCTCCTCTGCATGTCCTTCCTAAAGGGAGGCATATATCTGACAGAGTGACCACTCAACTGTCACTCTTCTCGTGTGAGACCTCACCCAGAGTATCCTTGGTGAAGGATAACAAAAAAAGGTTTTATAAGAACATTAACACTATGATGAGGGGTAGGAATTATCTCAAGATGTTGTTAGATGCAGAGGGAAAAACTGTGACAAATGATCAAGATAAGGCTGAGGTGCTTAATGCCTTTTTTGCCTCTGTCTTTAAGAGTCAGAATAGGAGCACCCCGGGTGCACAGCCCTCTGAGATGGAAGATGGGGATGGGAAGCAGAATAGGTGCCTAATTATTCATGAGGAAATGGTTATGAATCTACTGCACGAGCTGCGTGTTCATAAATCTGTGAGGCCAGATGGATTGCACCCTAAAGTATGGATGGAGCTGGCGGGTTTGGTTGCCAAGGCACTCTCCATAATCTTTCAACAATCTCTGATCACCAGGGTTGTCTCATTGGACTGCAGGTTGGCAGATCATAGAATCATTACGAATTGGAAAGGACCTCGAAAGATCATCTGTCCAATCTCCCCGCAACAGCAGGATCACCTAGACCAAGTCACACAGGAACTCATCCAGGTGGGTCTTGAACATCTCCAGTGAAGGAAATTCTACAACCATCCTGGGCAGCCTGTTCCAGTGCTCAGTCACCCTCACTGTGAAGAAGTTCCTTCTCAGGTTGATGTGGAACCTTCTGTGTTCCAGCTTACAACCATTGCCCCTCGTCCTATCACTACATGACACTGAGAATAGCCCAGCTCCATCCTCCCGACACCCACCCCTCAAATATTTGTAGACATTAATGAGGTCACCCCTCAGTCTCCCCTTCTTCAAGCTAAAGACACCTAGCTCCCTCAGCCTCTCCTCGTAAAGGGAGGTGCATCACCTCCTTCATCATCTTCCTTGCCCTATGCTGCACCCTCTCCAGCAGCTCCACAGCACTCTTGAACTGAGGAGCCCAGAACTGGACACAATACTCCTGGTGTGGTCTCACCAGGGCAGAGTAGAGGGGGAGAAGAACCTCTCTTGATCTGCTAACCACCCCTCTTCTGATCCACCCCAGGATGCTGTTGGCCCTCTTGGCCACAAGAGTACACTGCTGGCTCACAGTCATCCGGCTGGCCACCAGGACCCCCAGATCCCTCTCTCCTACACTACTCTCCAACAGGTCAGTCCCCAGCCTATACTGGTACCTGGGCTTGAATGGTGAGTTGTGATCAGTGGAGCTAAATCTCTGGAGGCCAGTCATGAGTGTTGTCCCCCAGGACTCAGTACTGGGGCCACTCCTGTTCAACATCTTTATCAAAGATCTTGATGTGAGGATTGAGTGCACCCTCAACAAGTTTGCAGACGACAGCAAGTTGGCAGGGAGTGTTGATCTGCTGGGAGGTACTAAGGCTGTACAGAGGGACCCTCTGTGTCGATGGGCTGAGGATAATTGTATGTATTTCAATAGTGCCGAGTGTTGGGTCCTGCAGTTTGGTCACAACAATCCCATGCAACGCCACAGGCTTGGGGCAGTGTGGCTGGAAAGCAGTCTGGCAAAAAAGGACCTGGAGCTTCTAATTGACAGGAGGCTGAATATGAGCCAGCAGCGTGCCCAGATTGCCAAGAAGGCCAAAGGCATCCTAGCCTATATTAGAAACTGTGTGTCCAGCAGGAGTAGGGAGGGGATTGTCCCACTGTACTCAGTATTGGTGAGGCCCCACCCTGAGTACTGTGTCCAGTTTTGGGCACCTCAGTACAAGGGAGACATCAGGGTGCTGGAGCAAGTGCAGAGGAGGGCAACGAACCCAGTGAAGGGCCTGGAGAATAAATCTTATGAGGAGAGATTGAGAGAGTTGGGGCTGTTTAGTCTGAGGAAGAGGAGGCTTAGGGGAGACCTCATTGTTCTCTACAGCTATCTGAATGGACATTGTAGACATGTTGGTCTCTTCTCCCAGGTAATTAGTGACAGAACCAGAGGAAATGGTTTCAAGCTCCAACAAGGTAGGTTTAGAATGGAAATCAGGAAAAAAAATCTTCACTGAAAGAGTGGTCAGGCACTGGAATGGGCTGCCCAGGATGGTGGTTGAATCACCATACCTGGATGAGTTTAAAAGATGCCTAGATGCGGTGTTGGGGGATCTGGTTTAGGGGTGAACTTGTAGAGAAGGATTGATGGTTGGACACGATGATCCCAAGGATCTTTTCCAACCTGAATGATTCTATGGTTCTACTGTATCCAGTTCTGGAGTCTCCAATACAAAAATTACATGGAACTGCTGGAGTCAGTCCAGAGGAGGGCACAGGGGTGATCAGAGGGCTGGGGCATCTCTCATGTGAAGAGAGGCTGAGGGAGTTTCAATGGGCTGTTCAGCCTGAAGAAGAGAAGATTCCAGAGGGAACTTATAGCAGCCTTCCAGTACCTACAAGGGACCTGCAAGAAAGGACAAGAGGGAACAGTTTTAAGCTAAAAGAGGGCAGATTTTGACTGAATCCCAGGAAGAAATTCCTCAGTCTGAGGGTGGTGAAGCACTGGAACAGGTTGCCCATACAGGACATGGATGCCTCATTCTTTGAAGTGTCCAAGGGCAGATTAGATAGGGCTCTGGGCAACCTAGTCTTTTGTCAGGTAAGCCCTTCCCCCTGCCATGGCAGTGGGGCTGGAACTAGATGATCTCTGAAGTGCCTTCCAATCTGTGTCATTCTATGATTCTAAAATTCTATTCCTAATTTGGTGGACACAAAATACTTTCCCAAACCCCTTAAATGACACTAGAAATTGTTGAGTAAGTCAGATGACATCTGGCAGACTTAATGGAATGCACTTACAGTGTTCAATGACATCTACTCCACAGAGAAGCATTACCTATCTCTGTTCAGAATAAGCCAGCTGTTCAGTCAGCTGGAATGAGCAGTCAGCGGTGTCTGAAGAAATCAGAAATAAATGCATAGTGCCCTCAGATAAATCAAAAATATCCTTTCCTGGCACAAAGCCAGGCATCAAAAGAAAAAGCATTGCCAGCTGAAGCTTGTATGTCTCTCTAGAAGTATTTCCATAGGGACAAATCTTTGGATGAGGGTGGTGGGGAGGAGATTTGTCTATATAAACTCTATGTCCACCAGCAGTTTTCTGAGAGGTGGCAGCCAGAATGCCACTGTGGTTTGCATGAGATTTACATTGAACAACTCTGCTGTCAAAAGAATATTCTTTGTACACTCTCTACAGGGGCTGTTTCTTGAACTGGAGGAATAAGTTTTTTACATCCTTTCATGGTAAATGATAGTATTCCTACAAATAAATTATCATATTTCTGCAAATAATTTAACCATTTGCCACATAAACAAGTCACATAATCATCAGGGCTGACAAACAGTCTAAATAATATATTAAAATAAATATACGAGGAAAGTTTCAGAGAAAATGGCCACTTAGAATCACCTCTACTTGAGTAGATGCTGGACTGATTTTGTAAGATTCAGACTGGCATAAACATTCAGATGGGCTTTACACCCAGGGTCACAAGGAAAAAGACGGTAAAAGAGTCATGTTCAACTCTTCAAAGCTGATTTCATTACACAGACAAATGTAAAGCAGGTTAAAGAATCTAGTAAAAGAAAAAAAAAGCAAAAAAAATAAGAATCCAGCATCAGCAGCAAAAAGAAAGGTATAACCAGAGAATATAGACGTAGTCATGGAGACAAGTTACTGTAAGAATTATACGTGACTGACTGTAACTGGGTGAGGTAACAGAGAGGCTGTTTGGAAACCAATGAAAGGTGGCAAGATTACAAACCAGAGGAAGTGGAACCAGTAGAGTGGTACATTAAATCAGATAGCACAGCCACAACAAGACACGGTGGAGTATCAGTCACAATTAGAAAACGGGTATTGAAATATACGATACTCTTCCAAAAGCAGAAATAAAATCAGAGGTAGAACACTGCCATAGTTTAATAAAGACCATTCTGCAAATAAAAATTTGGAATAACATGGATAAAAATGAAGCTTTTAAGGTCAAAATCAATTTGAATGAAAGGCTCTAATAGCAACAAGAGTCAAAGTTTGCCACTGCCTCAAATAGGCCATATTTGAACCTGGATGAGGACCTCGTTAATACTTTGTTGGAGAGAAAATGGCTATCAGAACTTGTATCATTGTATGGACACATAAATTTCACAGACACAGACTGGAAAAAGCATGCTACCAAATATGGTAGGACCCACTTATTCCTGAATGTGATAGCCAACATATTTCTTCACCAAGTGTACTGTGACTAATAAGTAACATTATAAAAAAGGTTCTGGTCAGCTGAAAATGACAGATCAAGCAAAAGACCTGAGCATAGAACTTAATCACAAGATTACTATGAGTCACTAGCACAACGACAAAGTGTAATGTGATACTAGACTGCAGAAAAAGCAAAGTATTTCTGATAGAAAAAAGGACTCACCAATATCACTGTACAAGTTAATAATAAACTGCAGGCAGCGCTCTGTGTTATGTTGTGAGCAAAGGTGCACAAAACAGGCCAGAAGAGGTGGAAAGAAAGAGTAGTCATCCTTGTAGAGAACTTTGGGAGGAGAAACAAAAATGGGGGTAGAGACAAAATCTGGCCAGTCTCTGTAAATTGTGCTAGCATGAGGTAAGAACTGGAGGACTAAATGATGGATCATACTGGAAGGGGAATACAGTTGTCTGAATTAATTTAGGAAATAAAAAAGAGGAACAACTTTTCCTGCATTCAGGACAGAATTTCCTTACACATTGTAAAATGTGAAGAGGAATCATGAAGTCTTCAAACAGCTCCCTGGAAGAAGTGCAGGAGCAAAAGTTAATGTACTGGCTAATGAGGAATGATGGCTAGTTTAGGAAGGGATTATATGGTAACTAGTGTTAGGAAAGGAGGAAATAGGGTGAAGTTGCGCCAAGGGAGGATAAAAGTGGATATTTCATACTCAGTGCAAAACACTGTAAAAGACTTTCCTTCTTTAGCGCCCACGTGTAATCACTAAACATAAATGAGATGCAGCTTTTTATCAACAGACACAAAACCAGTCTCACGGCATATCACAATGAAATTTAACCTATACTAAATGCTCAATTCTCTGCATGCTGTACAGAATTGTACTGAGTTAATCCATTCAACATGTTGTTTAATATGTTTGGCTTTTTTATTTTTGCAGTGTATTTAATAATTTACCTATTTGCACTTAATTTAAGACCTGCACTGGAGAAAACGTGGGAATATGAACTATATCTAGCACAAAGTAGCATCAAATACCACAGGCTTATCGTGATGCAAATTACATTGCTTTAGATGATTTTTAATTTGTCTCTCCCATCCTCTTCAAAAACAGGTGTTTGCTTTAACATCTATAGCTTGGACTGTGTCTAAAAGACAACAGAAAACTACATAATATGTTTTTCTTTCTCTTGAAGCCAAGATCAACATTCTAATGTGACTCTATGTGAGAGTTAAATTTTCTTTTAGATCTTAGTTTCACAAAATGTAACAAAGTTAAAGAACACTAAAGACTTACCTTTGTTATCTAGGGTAGACCTGTGGAATGTGCAGCTGCTAATTATCACTTTTGCTAAGTCATGGGGAACAGGAGAGGTGCCTAGGGACTGGAAAATAGCAAATGTTACTCCAATCTTTAAAAAGGGAAAGAAGGAAGACCCAGGTAACTATAGACCGGTCAGCCTCACCTCCATCCGAGGAACAGTGATGGAACAATTTGTTCTAGAGGCTGTCTCCAGGCACATCAAGGCCAGGAGGGTCATTAGGGACAGCCAGCATGGCTTCACCAAGGGAAAATCATGCTTGACCAACATGATAGCCTTTGATGAGGGCATAACCAGGTAGATGGATGATGGCAGAGCAGTGGATGTGATATATCTTGACCTCAGTAAGGCATTTGACACAGTCTCTCACAACATCCTCACAGCCAAACTGAGGCAGTGTGGCCTAGATGACCGGGTAGTGAGGTGGATTGTAAACTGGCTACAGGGTAGAAGTCAGAGAGTGGTGGTCAATGGGACAGAGTCTAGTTGGAGGCCTGTATCTAGTGGAGTGCCCCAGGGATCGGTGCTGGGACCGGTCCTGTTCAATCTATTCATTGATGACTTGGATGAGGGATTGGCATGCACTGTCAGCAAGTTTGCTGATGACACAAAGCTGGGTGGTGTCGCCGACACCCCTGCAGACTGTGCTGCCATTCAGCTTGACCTGGATAGGCTGGAGAGCTGGGCTGAGAAAAATTTAATGAATATAACAAGGGTAAGTGTAGAGTCTTGCATCTGGGCAAGAACAACCCCAGGTACCAGTATAGGCTGGGGACTGACCGGTTGGAGTGTAGTGTAGGGGAAAGGGACTTGGGGGTCCTGGTGGACAACAAGATGACTATGAGCCAGCAATGTGCTCTTGTGGCCAAGAAGGCCAACAGCATCCTGGGGTGGATTAGAAGAGGGGTGGTTAGCAGATCAAGAGAGGTTCTTCTCCCCCTCTACTCTGCCCTGGTGAGACCACACCAGGAGTATTGTGTCCAGTTCTGGGCTCCTCAGTTCAAGAGGGATGTGGAGCTGCTGGAGAGAGTTCAGCGTAGGGCAAGGAAGATGATGAAGGAGGTGGAGCACCTCCCTTTACGAGGAGAGGCTGAGGGAGCTAGGTGTCTTTAGCTTGGAGAAGGGGAGACTGAGGGGTGACCTCATTAATGTCTACAAATATTTGAGGGGTGGGTGTCGGGAGGATGGAGCTGGGCTGTTCTCAGCGTCATGTAGTGATAGGACGAGGGGCAATGGTTGTAAGCTGGAACACAGAAGGTTCCACATCAACCTGAGAAGGAATTACTTCACAGTGAGGGTGACTGAGCACTGGACCAGGCTGCCCAGGATGGTTGTAGAGTTTCCTTCACTGGAGATGTTCAAGACCCACCTGGATGAGTTCCTGTGTGACTTGGTTCTGTTGCGGGGAGATTGGACAGATGATCTTTCGAGGTCCTTTCCAATCCGTAATGATTCTATGATTCTAAATCAGTGGACTTCTAAAATGAACTAATCATTTTGTGAGCACTAACAATTTCTGAGGCTATGCAATTTAGCACAATGAATTCATCACTAAATCATATTTTTTTTCAGAGATAAGTTGACTGCTAATGAATACAGGGTCAGAAAATAATTTCTTCTCAATTTCATCTCTTCATTTTGACAGAGGGGATTAGGGATTCCCACCTTTCTCTGGCTCTCTCTGTCGGGGTCATAGATTTTGCTACAAGAGGACAAGAAATAAGGCATAGATCAAGGCTCCAGTGCAATACAACTCTCTTCCCTTTCATGTGGGATATGAGTCTTTATACAGGAGAAATACGCTGAGCAAAGAAAATTACGTTAAACTGACATACCTTAAGGCTCATAGACAAATATGAAAGATACTCCATAAAATGCATGTAGTTACTTGTATAATATTTGATTGGTAACATACAAAATTTTATCAACTAATGAAATTTCATAACTAGTGTCAGAGTCTTAACGCCTGCCTCTGTGCTCCTCCGACCTCAGTTCAACTCAAAACTGTCATCCTCACATAAACTTCCTCTCCAGCCTACACAAAAAGCAGTTCAACCATTCCAGACAATGAGGGTTGTTAACAAAGCTGGCATGACTCCTTCAGAAAGAGTTAATATGGAACCTGCACATTATATGTATGTATTTCTGCACTCACACTAAGTAGGCACACATGAGACACACAGCTGGACAGGAACGAAGGAGGAAGGGAAAAAGATGCACAAATTGATTACACTTTCCACTTCCAGGTATGTACACTTTTCAGGTTCACTCTTGAAACTTGAAGTATCTGTAACTACATCTCTCAAACCACATCCAGAGCTGCAAATATCACACCTAAGACTGCACTTTGAAGTACAAAAAATCATAAAGACAACCAGAGAGCACAACTTTCCTTGAAAAAGCAAACTTTGAGCATTCAGACTTCTTCTCAAGGCACTCATGGAAAAGTATAAGAAGTTTAGAAAATAAGCCACAGGAAATGTACTCAACAGCATCCTTCCCCATTTCTCCAGATCATGAATATCTCAGATCACCCACTGCCAAGGACAATTTTAGCCTGTCTGCCTGTGTTGGGTTCATCAGGGTACATTTTGTACTGTTTTTGTCAGGCAGGGCGTTTCAGTCAATGCAGAGGACTACTAAAATGAGATCTAACTAACACAAAACGCATAACCTATTTGACTGGACCCTAAGCTTGTTTTCATAATTACAACAAGTCTGCTGTGACACGAGTCCTAATATTTTGAGACAAATGTTTGTTTTCTAACATGTGATTTTAGGCATTTTCAAACTGGAATCATGACTAGATTGCTCGCAGTACAGCTGTCCATCTGGAAATTTCAGATTTTGTTTATCTATTTTCACGGGAATTTTCACACATCAAATACTTGGAGTTGCAGAAAACGATAATGTACACGCTGTCTAGGTAAACACTTGTCAAACGAGGAACACTGAAATCAAAACAAGGTTTTGTGTCTGTAACTCCTTAAGCTGCAGTCTTTCTGGCTACTGGACCAGACGTTAGTTGCTGCTTTGCTGAACGAGACAGGCAGCACTCAGAAGACTGCCAGTCATAGAGCACGAAGCACCACACTTTGAATGGCATCGTATGTGTATAACAACAATTCTGTCCTATCAAAAAATAGGTGCAATAGCTACACAAGAAATTCTGAAGATGCAAAGAGGAATACAAAAGCAGCCAAAAGCCAGAACAGTAGGAGACAGTTTAGATCCCAACCTGCCTGAACTTGGAAAGGCTTCATACACTCTGCTTTACAGCTTGAGCCCACCTACAGTTGTAAGTGTCCTTGTCAATTTACAGTAGACTTTTACAAGTAAAATTCTTTTTTAATTCACAACTAACTCTTAAAGTGTTATCTTGACAGCTGGGTGAAACATTTGCACTGAAATACAAGACCCATTCAAATGGACCCTGCATTCCAGGCTACACAGGCGTTTGAACCCTGGCCCATTCAAATGAAATCAGCAACAGAGTTTGTCCACAAATTCAAGTTCCAAAATCTCTCTCCTCAGCCTGCCTCCCTTACTCAGTGCATGCTCCAAATTCATCTTCTTCTGCCTTCTCTAATCCTCTCAAGCACTTCACACTCTCCTAAGTCAGCTAATGTAAATGGAGATCTGAAATGTAGGGGAGACATGCAAGATAATAACAGTGTTGGTTTTATATCCTTCCGAGCCCCAAAAACACAAGATTAAAGGCCCTTTTACTCTCTTGAACCTGATTTTTCAAGATTAAAATGATGCTGACCAACAGCCTACAACAAGCACAGGTAAGTAAGGTTCTTAACATGGGTATGTACCCACATTTATTTTTCTGGTGCACAAAATGTATGCATGACGCAACGTGTGTCACAGCCACCAGAACATGACCAGAATGGCTAAAGGAATAAGCTGTAAATCAGCATTAGCAGATGGATTATTAGACAGAAGATGCAGCTGTAGTGATAGCAGACAGTGACATCAAAGCCTTGAAAATATTTGTAAGTTGTGTCAGAATGCTTTTTCAACAAAATGCTTTGTTTTTTTCAAAAGAATAACAGCATCACAGAGTCACAGAACATTACGGATTGGAAGGGACCTCAAAAGATCATCTAGTCCAATTCCTCTGCCACAGCAGGATCATCTAGACCAGGTCACACAGGACCTGGCGGCTTTTAAATGTCTCCAGAGAAGGAGACTCCGCAACTCCCCTGGACAGCCTGTTCCAGTGCTCTGTCACCCTCACTGTGAAGAAGTTCCTTCTCATAGTTATGCGGAGCTTCCTATGTTCCAGCTCACACCCATTGCCCCTTGTCAATTAGTTTATTTTAGTTTATTTTTAAATTAATCTAAATTTAATAACAGTCTAAAAAAGAACCTAATTATATGAAATAAAGTCTTTCTGTGCAAAAAAGGTTTAAGCAGAAACAATATGCTATTTGCATTACATATGAATTTTTTATTGCAGTGGGGCAAACAACATTTTTTCACTTTGAGTCAATCTGAAATATTTTTTACATTTTTTTAACTGAGCAAGTAAAGTGAAAAATTAATAATTCATAAAGACCTAGTGGCAAAGTTTTCACTGGAAAGATGATGCTGCAACTTCCTACCAAGTACAAATGAAGTCTTAGTTGTGTATTTAAACTCATATGAAATGTAAGTCAGTCATCAAGTTCAAGGAGATACGTTAAAAAGGAAAAAAAAACAGAGACTAACTTCTGACATTTTATGTTTTAGGACACATGATTCTCCCTATATGGACACTTACACATATCACATTGCACATGCATATCAGGTTTTCTATCCATCCTATAAACCTGCGCATCACTTTACAACCCTCTCTGAGGTTTGCCTGGTCCTGTCAGGAACAGATCACACAGGAATGAAGGTGTTAATAATATCCATTAGGAATTTGAGATGAAGATTCACTTCTGAAAGGCCTTCCAGAAGTGCTGTGCACTCTACTTCATACAAATATCTGTAAAAAAAGGCTAGAAATGATTACTAGAACAGATATTTCCATCCATTAAACTTCAAGCACACCACACTGCCTTGCTTAAAGGTAAACGGGTATCTATAAACGTGTATCAGCTACTATGCAAAGAGAACAAAACCGCTAAAGCCATAGATCGTGAAACATGAGGAACACATTTCCTTTTTACTTCCAGATACTCAACAGCTGTGTTCATTTTTTTAACAGATAGGAAATAAGAAATACTGTCTTTTATAGAAAAGGAGAAAGAACCATTTTATATTCATTTTCTGAAGCCATCGCTTTTGTCTTAGCCACTGTCAAGAGGGGCTTACAGAAATTGCCAAAAGGCTACCTGTGACAGTAATTGACGAACCCAGATTTCTTGGTTAAACCTATAGAAACATTTCTGAGCTTTTCGGCAGCCTGATTTCACAGCATTTGACATTCTACCTGCAACACAGGACTCCAGCATTTCTGAACACTGTTCTTTAAGGATCAGAGTTGTCTTAGTGCAGATGGAGCCTACCCTTCGAAGGTGCTCTGCTTTTCCACACAGCTTTGTCAAGTTCAGCCAGCCATGAATGCATCCTAACAAATACCTGAGGGCTTTCCCTATGCAGATATTATCAGCAAGTCACAGAGCTCTTTTTGTGACTGATGTTCCATCAGAGATGACGGCTAAGGGATGGCATCCCTCATGTACTACAAGAGTTTATCGGTGCTCAGCCAAGCATTAATTAGACATTTTTAGTCTTGTTTTATGTTACATTGCCACCCACCAACACCAGCTTCCACTCTTCTCTTAGTCTGCAAGATTCTGCATTTTCCTATTTGTTCACAGTAGCCTTATGGCTGACAAAATTTACTGAAATTTAACAGAATAAGCTCTTTCCTGCCTAATGACTAGCACTGAAAGGAACTGTTAAGTACTGAAAATTTTTGTCTTCCTCATAAAGCTGATGAGCTTCTCAGTGTTCTACAGACATATTTGTAAGATTACCTAGGCAAGACTGATCCCAGCCAAAACCAAGAATTATTAAAAACAGAGATATGGAACTCAATGAAACAGTTTCCTGAACAGCAACAAATTTAACACTTCAGTGAACCGGAATTTCCTTGATGGCACATAGTGTTAACGGGGTCGGGCCAGATAGTTCCCAAAATAAGGATTCCTAAAACATACATCACACTATTCGCATGTTTCATCTTCATCACTAATACACATTCAAGTGTATCTGTTCCTAGTAAAATAACACAGTCCCAAAACTCTTGCTGAGTATTCTAAATACTTTTCATGATAGATAAAGCACAACACAGTATCAGCTTCCAGAATAGCACATCCCTCAGAATATCCTTATTTTGCAACATTCACGCAACGCAGATAAATGGCTTTGTGCTCTGTCTTTACACTCAATAAATCATTAATAGCAGCAACAACAACAAAAATTAGTGAATTCCCATTCCTGCAGACATCACCGGGGCAACTGATGTAAAAGCTGTAAACACCTGACAAGCTTTCTTCAGGTGAGAGTTTCTGTTTTGTTTCCAGCTCTATCACTTCTCCTAGAAAAGGCAGTACGTATTCATATAAATTTTTGCACTGATATTTCATACTTCCATACCTCAGAGACACTGAAAGATCAAAGTATCTGCTGTATAGATGTTCATTAGCTTTTCCTACTGTTAGTCCCAAGTATAGATAAAAAAGAAGGAAAGTGCAAAGATTAAATTGTCACTAGCTTTGCTAGCCACGCCAAAGGCGGTGTGCAATGGCAGTGTTGAAACAGAGACCCTGGCTTTAGTGCACAGCAGGATTTTCAAGGCCGTGTCTTGTAGGGTCACAGCTGTTGAGCTAAGCCAGCTCTGTGTCATCTCCCTGATATTTCCTGAACTGAATGACGTCTGCCCACAGCAGGAAAGAGAAGGTCAATGTCCACTACTGGCAGATGTTCTGGAGAATGACTGGATTTTGATGAAAGACATGCCATGTTCAGTCTCCAGCGCACAGTCAGAGAAAAGCTCTTTCTGGCCTCAACACTTCGCAGTCTGTGGAACGAGGAAGGAAATCTATACTATAGAACACATTTTCATGGCAAATGATAAAAAAGTGATACAGCCAAAAATATTGTTCTTCAGTATTCCTTAGGTAAAGTCTCTCTCTCCATAAATGTAAATACACATCTTGATTAAATTCCTGAAAATTTACCGTACATGCTTTCATCTAAATGATTCAGCCATAACTATTTTCACTGGAGTTAGGCAGAGGCTGCAGAGTTTCCGACCTAGTTTTATTCTTCGTCATCTTTCCCATTCTTAGCCTTAAGTTTTAATAACTGAAGAAGATACAAGATACACTACTTCCACAATCCAATCAATTTTTATATTTTTTTAGTATAGTCACACTGGACTGAGTCTTTGCTTACAGAACAGTTAAGGTTTCTACTTATTAAAAGAGATCAAATACATACTGAACTTCACTATATCCATTGCAGAGACCAGCTTGGGTTTTGCTATGAGGCTATAAAACATAGCACCAAGTAGAACCAGAGATTCCAAAATTCTGTCAGAGAACCCCTTGGGCACTTCACGAGAGATTAAATCTACAGATTATTCAGGACAAAATAACTTGGCTCGCTTTTTGGCACCAGAAAAAAAAATACCACCATTTCTAAGACCTCAGTTTCAGTTTGCTCCTGATTTCCCAAACATCTCAGATTCTCACTGCTGGAATTCCTCACAGCTGAATTCCTTCCAGTATTTGTTGAAGAGCCTTCTTTACAGAAATATCACAGAATTGTCTGATGGCAAAAATGGGTATTTTCTACAGCCACAACTTAACCATCTAATCCCTGCATTTAAGCCCTCATCTTCATTTCAGTTGTAACTGAAAGCTCCAAACCTGATTTAGGGAAGTCAAGGGATTTGATCCCTCAGTTTAAAATAAGTAGCAGGCAGAACAGCAGCAATATTGTACTCTAACCTTCTATAAAGCAGTTGCAGGCTCTCTAAATTTATTCCCACAGTCTACTGAGGTAAGAATAGGAAAAAAACACCCCAGCACTCCCTCCACATGTCTAGGAAGGGAAACACAGATTAGCAAAAATTTCCAAGCAGCTTCTATAGCAATTCAAGGATATTTGAAGGCAGAAATCTAGGTGGAAGATACACATCTTTACCCTCACCTTCATTACCTCTTTCACTCACCCAGGAGGAAGACTCATGATCAGGGTTGGTTTTTATGCAGATCTGCTGACATATCCCATACAATGCACTACCCAACAAGTCATCCAAACCTTGCTTTCAAACAGAACTGGCCCACACAGCTGAACTTCTAGAATTTAGTGTAGCACCACAAATGCATAATCTCAAGCACACAGTACCACAGCACTGCAATATAAGGTAATATTTCAGCCAAAACCCATTGTCACTGTTACCTGTTCATGCCACTCCTTCATGGCCACACAAACTTTCCTTTTGCTTGTTATTAGTTTTCTGTTTCAAGTGTCCTCATTTTGATACCTCTTGCACAGACACAAACACTGGAGCAATCACACAGAAGAGGTGTAAAAAGGCCAGCTGACCTCTTTTGGCAACAGTCCAGATTGTTTAGGTGACCACAGCCTCTATTCCTCAGTGACTGGTATTAATGGCAATTAGTCACAACGATATTTACAGCGATGCAGCGGCAGAAGCACTAATCTGTGACTGCATTTAAGTGAAAGTGTGAGCCTAACGTACCACTGGTGCTGCAACAAACGAAAACGGAAAGACTGTAAATCTTATTTTTACTTCGGCATCTCACGACACAGCAGCTGTACTTCCAGGTATTTTGTGCTGCTTGGCCTGTCAGAAATGTGAAAAAAAGCAGTGCTAGAAAGAAAACGGGGGGTATTTTCTTTACAGAAAGTATTGCCTTTCCTTCAGAAAAGCCAACTATTCAACCTTTGAAATTGGGTAAAAGAAAACCAAATATTTTTGGCCAAAGCCACACAAAAATGGTTTGGGGGTTTCCCACAAAAAAAGTGCTGCAAGTTTCTAAGAAATGTAGATACTATCTGGAAGTACATTCAAAAAAATCTTTTTCCCATTCAAATAAAGATTCAGCCTGAAAGGTCATTTGGGGTAATCTCCTCCTCCTCATTTCATTAGTTATGCTAAAAACCCAACTATCAGGCTGGCACGGGAAAAAACCCAGACATTTTTGTTTGTATCTATGGTAGTAGGAGTCCTTGAAAAACAAATCAATCCACACCAGTGGTAAGGGATATTTCACATAAACCCAACTGCTGACTATATATTCTGACAGTGCTAAAAATTTCAATCTCAGATGAACCTAAAACCAGATAGAGGTGCTCAGGAGAAAGCTGGTGGCAAATTTCGGTGAAGTATCAAAACATCTTACACTGACCAACAGAGTTTATGAGCCTGAAGCATCGCACTTCAGTTTGAAGAACTGTAGAAAATGATACTCTTCAGGACAAAATGCATACTAGCCTATTATGTGTGAGAACACATAAATAAGGGACACTTTGTATTCCAAGAAAATACTACAGCATAATTGATTAAAAAAGTATCACACCTTGATCCATCTCCAACAAGTTTTAAAACATTTTCAGAGAAATCTAGAAAGGAGAAAGATAGGGGAAAATACAGGGGGAAAGCAGACTTCAGTCTTAAATAAATGTACATGGAGAGAGGAAAAAATGGACTAAAATTTCAGGAACAGAGCTCTTTGAATCTATTCTTTCACTTCCTGGTACCACAGATATAGGCAAAATCGGAGCATGTGAATTAGTTCACTTAAGTCTAAGATTCCTGACACTGTTCCAACAAACATTTCATAATAATTTTGAAACAGACACCCGAGACAGATTTTCTTCTAGTGTTTGCTTGAATGGCACTCTTGCCTTTGCACAAGAATGCTCCACTGTTTTCAGACCCATTCCAATACTTTCCCCAGAGTTTTACTTCCAACAGAAGAAAATGAGAATTCTGAGGGCGCACCCTTTTAAAAAAACTGAGTCACATCAGGTCACAATGACTTGGCTTAGATGGCTACATAAAACAGTGTAGCTGGCACAGATCTGTCCTAAACAGCGTGGTAGTGTTTTTGAATGAGAGCGCGTATGCATGGAAGCCTGCTGAAAGACGAACACGGAGACATAAATTTCCAGTTCTCGATCCTATTCTTCACGCTGGCAAAGCACCTGCATGTTGTTACAGGCAAATGACAAACTGTTTGGGGGCAAGTTTTACTCTGCCCCTCAGTTATACCCGCTTTCACAGGATTCTCATGCAGGCTTTCTTCTCTGTTTACTCTCAGTTTAGTGGTGCGACAGACTCTGGTGTTCCATCCCAACAACAAATCCTATTTTTAAAGTGCTTGACTTCTCAGGAAACACACCCTAAGTTTCACTTATCTTCATCAGAAGACATTTTTAAGAATTAGCTGGCAAACCTGGGGTTCAGAAATGTCTGCCAGCGCTAGGATTATACCCCAGTTCCTCTAAGTAATGCTGAGGGGCTTACAGCTCCCATCTTGTCACAGTTGGGCCCTGAAGAGGATAGAACTGAAAGTGTCAACGTGGCTCTGGGCAAGCAAGTCCTGCAGAAAGCAAGAGCGATGAGGGACTCTTTTTCCAAAGTTTTGCCCTAGGATAAATTCACTGACTTGAACGTAGTCACCATGAAGTAGCTTTAATATAATACAGAGATAAATCAGGCCTGTTGATTCACTGACAGTGGCCCTGTAGGACCTTCATGAGCAGCCAGCCTACTGAACGCTGCTCACAGCATTGTCTTCCCAAGCACTGAGCCATGCCATTTCTACAGACAAATTGTTTCCTGACACAGCAGAGGCTGATCTCCATGCTTCCTGCTTAGCCAATGCATTACAACCACATTGTTTTGCACTGGCTGCCCTCTAATTTGTGCGCAAAAGGATTTTTGAGACCAACACACAGCCTTCAGCTGTGGCAAATCCATGTGGAGTTTTGACTCCTGAAGCATCCAGAGATCACAGGAGTTACAGATGCAATATGTATTTCCCAAACTACTTTCATGATTTGATTATTTGAGAAGCCAGGAGACAAAAGATGGATCAGACTAGCGCAGCCAACAACGCTTTCTAAGGAGGCAATGATAGCCAAACTCCTGTCCTTGCAGTCCAAGGTAGCAAAGCATGCCCTGAGGAAATATTTATAACATCTCGCAGCCTTTTCTGAACTCCTCAGAAAGTTACTACCTTTTGTTTCCAGTCAGATATTAAACCCAAGAGGCAGCTTTATACAGGAAAAATTATGTCTGGTCATAATTGCTTGGTAATTAGCAGCTCTTAGCAGCAGCAAGCCAAATAATAAACCTTTCTTCCAAGTATATCTAGTCACTGTTTTGATGACACCTTTCCAACTCAATGCTTCTCATTTCTGGCCAATGTTAAAAATGCCACAGGGGTAGTAAAATGTGAAGCTAAAATCAAATTCCTCTTTGGAAATTAGATAGGAACAAAAATGCCTCCAGAAACTGCAAAAACCATGACCTCGTTCCAGTCTTGTTTCAACAATTCTAGGGGACCTTTGCTGCTGGAAACATTCTTCTCTTGGAGTTTCAAAACATCAGTAAATTATGTGGTGTCCCAGGCAAAGCTACAAAGAGTAAAATAAAAATTTATATTTTACCTACTTCAGGCCTGTCCAGAAAAGTCCTGTCAATATTTAGAGGACAGAAGGAAGGCAGGCTGAGAGGAGTGAAGTACAGACCACCATCACTGTAAACTGCTCTGCCACTATAAGAATAAGACAAAGAATCTGGGAACATTCATCCCACCTCAAGTCTCCCATCAACCACTGTTATGAACAGAGTCCATCTGACATTTCACACATCTGTTTTAGGAAGAGCAGAGCCAGTACCTACAGTCCATTAACAATAGCCACAGATCATAGAAGGATGCTCACAGACTACCAGAACAGTAGGCATGTAGATTCAGATGCATTTAGATTTAGTTAAAATTGATCTCACTCTCTAATTACAGAGGCCCATTGCTCTTGCAAGCTCAGATGAAGAAGCCTCCTTCCATCCAGCAAGGGAAAACAACATGTCTAGCTGTCAACAATCTTCAGGAAACAGTCAGGCACATCAGAGACAGATAAACACTGATCAAAACCCTGTAAGATCCTCTATCCCAAGAGGCAGAAAAATACAGTCATATTTAATACAGAGGAGTAGTTCCAACATATCTATAGCTATTATCTTCCCAGCTTCTCTCTCATCACCTAATGGGAGGACGATACCCTCTTTACTCTTTCTGAGGAAAAGACATTCAATCTAATCTTGAACTGGCGGACACATTACTTGGGCTCTGTCCAGATATTCCTCCCTCTTCGGAGCTAAGAAAGTTCATCAGGAGGAAGAGGAATACAGTTAAGGAACTAGTAGATGTACCTACTACTTAACTATTTCAAGGAATCACAGAGACACTCTTCTAAAACCCTCCACAAGCCAAACAAGGTGTTTCGAGGGTTCCACAGATCTTCTGAAATACACTTCGATTTGTTTGTAAAATAGAGCAACCTTCACAAAACAGGAAAGACAGAAAGTGAAGGGGGAAAGAAAGCACAGACTGAGCAGTGACTCCATGTTTTACTTGACTTCAATGCTTGTCATGGTCTCTGTGAGAGATAAAACAACTAGCGCATTGGCAAATTAACCAAGTTTGAAGGAACAACAAGAGATTAAATTATTGCAATGACACAGTCTGCACAGAAAGGTCAAACTGAAGTTCTCTGAATTATGAAAGAGACCTGAGGGTCAGGTTCTGTCCCAGGAAACACATCAGAAACCTTGCTCCCAGAAATAAAGTACCACTGACATTAATCCAGTGCAGGACTGTATCTTCCCTGAGGAATTTTTCCCACTCTTTGGGCTCTGTGTCTTCCACTTCGGCATTGAAAGCACTATCTTCTTATAGGCTCAGTCATTAAACTTTCTTGAAGTCCTTTCTTGAAGGAAAAACTGAGCTTCATCCGTGAGAACAAAGCATCCTGCACAGCCTGACTTGCACCATCAAATTCCAACTTCTTCACATAAAGATAAGGGCCTAAAATACTGAGGGATGCTCTGCTTTAAATAAACATGGTACCTCTGAGACAGGTCAAGGGGGATGTTCCTCACATTTAATCTGCAGCTTTAATTAGATGGTTGAAGCTTAGTTCCGCTGTAACAGCACATATAGTAGGGAGAAGTAAAGTAGAATCTCTGTAAATAGAAATAACACTGGATTTGCTCAGACTATAAGAACAACACATGCCTTTAGGCATAATTCCCTGTGATTGCCACAACCCCCAGTACTTTAGGGAGGCTTTCTTGGATGGCCCATGGTCCAAGATAACCAGGAAGCATTTTACACACTCCTCTGCTTGCCCTCAGCCTGCTGCTACACTTTGGCCCCCAGACCATTATGACCTTACACATCTTCTGCAGATCACTAGCAAGATGGAAAGGAATTGTTTTTCCTACTTTCCATTTCCATCTTATATGAACCTGATTCAAATTACAAATTTTTTTAAGTTATAAGTTGGCAAAGAATCACAGAATGGTGGGGACTGGAAGGGATCTCTGGAGATGGTCTAGTCGCAGAAGGAGACTCCACAGCCTTTCTGAGCTGCCTGCTCCAGTGTTGTGCTACCCTCAAAGCTAAGAAGTTATTTTCCTTACATTCAGAAGGATCTTCCTGTATTTCTCCTTGTCCTGTCCGTAGGCACCACTGAAGAAAATCTGCTCCCTTCCTTTTGACACTGGCTTTTTGATATTTTTAAACAGTGGTAAGATAACCCTCTCAGTCTTCTCCAGGCTGAACAGACCCATGTCTCTCAGTCTTTCCTCATATGAGAGATGCTCCAGTCCCCCAATCATCTTCATAGCCTTCTACTGTACTGTCTCCTCATCTCTCTTGTACTGGGCACCCCATAATTGGACACAGTACTGCAGATGTGGCCTCATTAGGACAATAGACGGGGACAACTGCACTCAAGCTGTTGGCCACACTCTTAATGCACCTCAAGAGAGCATTGGCTTTGTTGGCCACAAGGGCACATGGTTAACTCGTTGTCCATCAATGTTAACTTGTTGTCCTCCATACGTTAAAACACTGCTGATGATACCCACAGATTTGCAGCACCTACTTACACATGACCCTGGAAGACTTTTTAACAGGATTTCATGGAGTAGGCTTTGGCAGGCCTCTGAAAACAAGTTTATTTTACTTGCAAGATCACATACTCAGCTCAGCAGTGCTGAAATGTGGCAATGAATTCCTCTCATCGCGTAGAGATGATGATCAGCAATACTACCAATAGATAGGAAAAACTAACCAAGTCGTCCTAGCCAGTGGATTTTGCTTGTGTTTAAGACTGACACATACATAGCAATTTGCCTCTGCTCTACAGCAGCTGCAAGCTATTAACTGTGACAATGAAGTTGATTTTTAAACCAACAAATATGACGGCTATTATGAAAGTTTTACCATTGTCACATGGTGTGCAGTCTTTAAATTCATCCCTTGCTGTGTGGCTGAACTTTTATTGAAATTTTTTTTAATTAAGAGAAGGTCATGTGAGGACAGCAAACCTCTTTGTCAATCAGCTCGCACAGTGCACAAAACACTTCCAGAACTCTCATAAATGCAAAGACCAGCATACTGTACTTAAAGCACATTGTTGCAGATACCCTGCAACTGTATTTGACAGATTAAAAGATACTCCCCCTCATTCCCCATTGCTCCTTTCCATCACCAAAATGCCATCTTCTTTGCTCAGTTCCCAGAAAACCTATCACTGAATGATCCATTTGCCAACTGAGGGAGTTTTCAGTGTAAGAAATCTTCAAAATTATACCCATGGCTCAAAGCACACACCTTTGCTGTAGCGCGCTGACAGAAACAAATCATACGAAAATGAGCTGCCAATCCAAGAGCTACAAAGAGAAGACAAAGAAGGATTTAACAACTTCTGATAGCATGGGAAAGCATTTGAGGAACACATCATACAAAATGTCTCTCATCATGTGCAATTAAATTGTGGCCAAATTATTCTGTAAAACACAAGATGAAACCTTCAAATAATGTTCATCTTTTTCCCTTCAGTGCCGGTGACACAGGCCCAGAAAAAAATTAATAAAATGGAACGTTATAAGCCCTTATTACTATTCAGCTGAAGATCTGAATCCTCCTGGTTTCTATTTCCATTCATCTTCTTTCTCACCTCATCATATGAGCTCCACTTCTCCTTCAAAAGAACTGTGCAGAAACCCACAAGAGGGCACGATCAGGCAGAGAAGGGGGTGAGCCTCACTATTTTACATAATAAATCATATGCATCAAAACACATACACACAACTTCCCAAATGTCTGAGGTTAGTTATCCTTCATGTCCTGACAAGTTACACCCACCTTTCCCAGAGGAACAAACTCACTCCATAACAAGTACCAGACTTGTGTTAAAACGGCAAATAAAGTAGGACCACCTACCACCCGATCCTGCAAACACACACTGGTCGACAGTCCTGCATGCCTACTGCCATGCACAGCCTCGAGTTTCAGCTGGTCTGCCGTGTTACTAAGTGCCATATCCACAGCAAACGTTCCCAGTTATGCTCTATTGCTAGGTCAAAATCAGCCCAGTTCTGCAACCTCAGATTACAGTCAGCCTCCAGCACTGACTTATGATGGAATAACTCAGAAGAATGAAACAGAAGTTTGGATTTCAGGATAAGGCCCCCAGTCAACATGTGGGAGCACTTATGGCTCTGTGAGACCTATGTTAAAAAATAACTTTAAAAAAAGGCAGTGTTTCCCTACGAGTGGCCTGTTTTCCCATGTTCCAGTTTGCTCTTTCAAAAGACTGGTAAGCTGAGATACGGCCAGTATGTGGACAACATTCAATTAAAACAATAGCAAGTTTCAAGTGATGCTTTATTTTTTTCAATAGATGTATGACATTCCTAGACATTCAATTAATTAGCAGGCCTCAGGCAACACATTTGGTAAAAGAGAACAATCTGGCTTTTGATAATTATCCAGGCCTTACCCAAGATCACACAGAGGTAGCCAGGCTGCCGATAGATCCCCCACACAGAGTACACACCCCCAGCAAGCAGCTGTGCTAAGAACTCCAAGTAAACCACTTTGAAGAACTCTGAATCTGCAGAGAAAGAATGATTTATTAATTTAAAATCAAAATACACAAAGCATACTGCTTGTTTTGGGCTTGGCAAGCAGAATCTGTTAAATAGAGTTTACTAATAAGTCCCAAATTTGCTTCTGCATCCTTTTTTTCCAGTTACCTGTTTCAATTTAAAAGCTACCCTGTTTGAAAAAGGTATCCTGGATGTTTCTCATATTCCAGGACCAGAAATTCAAACAAGCCTATTACATTCAAAGTAAGGAGGCTATTAATGTCCTGATGAGCATCTGAAATTAGCAGCATCTCATGTTCTACACCTACATGATGGTTATCTAGGAAACTGGCACCCTTGTTACATCTTTTTGGGACAACCATAGTTACAACGCATCAGTACACTGGATGAAAAACAGTCTCAACAAAAGATGTTGTAAGATGCCAGCTGAAACACTCAAGCTTTTGATACTCCCACCTGCATTAATAATTTCTGGTTGCATTGGATAAAGATCTGTGAGTTCCTTCACATTTAGGAATGTATTAAGGCAACCAAAACTTTGGAATCTTTCTTACTTGTTGTATTATTTATTTCATGTGTAGACGATAATGGTCCTCTTACATTAAGGATAATTAAGGCCTTAGATGGGCTTTCAAAGACATTTCCACATTTTTCAGTGATGTAGCTGTAACTAGAACAAAATCCAACGGGAAAACAGCATGAGTATTCGATCTTGAAAGCAGCCAGACTGTCTGGAGAAGACACATTTTGAAGGTTTTATTGGTGGCCTCAGAGAAAGGCAGCTATGACCTAAGCTTGAAGGCTAGTAAGGACTATGTGGCTTTGTGTGGGAGGGGGTTAAATCTAATTTGTAAATGGTGAGTTATTAGCCCTGACACTTGAAAATAGACACTGCATTGTGTTGTTGATGAGAACAACCCTAGTTTTCTTGTTAATGGCAGTGATTCATTCTTTCCCACTATTATTGTTCCCATTTACCTGGCAAAGAGAATTATTTCTTATGTGTTCCCCATTGCTGATTTCTGGATAGACCACTCAGATGGGCAAAAGCACAGCAGAAGAAATGTGCCAACCAGGCAGTAATTTGGGAACAGCAGTAGTTGCTCTCTGAAAGGGTGTGTTATTACCAAGAGGCCTTTTCCCCCCTCCTCTACTCCCCTTTGCACCCAGCTTAACCCTGGCTCTCTTCTGCTTTACTCAGAGCTTTCAGTTTCTCATCCTTTCAATTCAGGATTATTCCCTTTGAACCATATGCTTTCAAAAATATCTAAAAGTGTTTGATACTTTTAAATTACTTCAAACTTATGTGTAGCCACACATTTGGTAAAACAGAGCAACCAGCCTTGGACTTGCCACTACGGCCTTAGCAAACAACACAAGAGCAGCTACACCCACAACTGGCCTCTCCTGCCACATAAGACCACCCAGAAATCACACAAGGGGTCTCATCTAATTACCCTCACAGAAGTCCATATATTAAGTTTTTTAAAATTTGCCTTGAAGCCATGGAATATCATGATGATGACCAGGAGTAAATCCTAGTCACAAAGACTTCAGCCTCCACACAGAGCTGTCTCTCCAACAGCCTGTTTTATAACATGTCTGGCTACTGTGCTGAGACTCTCTGTTTGGCACTTGGCGAACTGCAAACTCAACACCTCTCAGGCTGCCTCCCCTCCTCCCTAGCAGACTGTGACACTGGTAGACAGGCCTGATCCCTTGCAAATGTGAAGTGGCAGAGCTGCATTGACGTCGGCAATGATACTTCTCTTTCTTACAACTACCAGTCTGTCCCTCCCACTTTTATGAATGCTCCTTAGGGGACAACATGAAACACAAAGCTTGGAAAAGTACAGAACGAGGACTGGGGAACAGCCCATGGCACAGATTAGGGGACAGTAGCCATAAAGAATTTTAATCCAGATGTGAAATTCCCCAAGACCAAGGCTATTCAAACCTATCTTGTACACGAAGCAAACAAGTTAAATTAACTATTGGGTCTACCTTGCCCATAAGACACAGCATTATGTGAGCAACTCCACACAGAGATCTTTGGGAGCATGCAAACCATATATCTGCCAGAAGATTAAGGACATTCCACCCTTCATGCAGCCAGTGGGCAGGGCAAGCAAAGCAACTGACACACTGGAACCAGCTCTGTGCAAATATCTCTTGTGCCCAGTAAGCACAGAAACCACAGCTGTGACTTTGCCAGTGGAGCAGAAGGTGTCACGTCCAGAGACGGCAGAGAGCACTCGACTGACCTCAGACAAACAGAGCTTAAGTGGAATGTGGTATCCTCAATTCCATCCTGGGTTTCAAGTGACTAAGTGAAGAGATGCATGAAATTCATATGGAGCCTTCAAGCTATTATATGCCTGCTGCACAGAGCTGCATCTGTCTCCAAGCTGCCACAGCCAGCCATAAAGGTAGCTGGACTTCAGCCATGCAGAATTCCCACAGATTTCAGTGGGAATTTCCGTGTTCCAGTCTCGACTCCAAGAATGCAGTGCTGGACTCAGAGGTCCGACGGCTGGAGCCGTATTCAATATCAGGATCTGGCAACACCCATTTGTAAAACAGTGACTCATTCACAGGCACAACTTTAGAGGGACAGACAGGATGACTTTAATCATACATTTCCATTTTGTTAACAAAGCTCAGTAAAACCAGATGAGCATCCTGGATGATAATAGTTGGTACTAATCTAATGACTGCAGTGATCCACTGCCACAGTTAGGAATAGTTTTATATCCAAGGAATGCATTGTTTTAATTTGCTTCAAGAACATAGCAAATAATGGACTCCCCAGGCTAAGGACAAAATAATGTCCATGAAATTCATTTAGAAAGAGTATTTGTATTAAAATCATAGAAGGATAGGGGTTGGAAGGTACGTCTGGAGATCATTTAGTTCAACCCCCATGCCAAAAGCAGAATCACCTAGGACAAAGCCATACAGGAGCCCAATCAAGCAGGTTTTTAAAGTCTCCAGAGAAGGAGACTCCACAACTTCTCTGAGGAGCTCCATCACCCTCAGGGTAAAGAACTTTTTTTGCTGATGTTGAGATAGAATCTCTTGTGTACTAGTTTGTACCTGTCACCCCTCATCCTATCACAGGGCTCCACTGTAAAGAGACTGGCCCCTTCCCGATGACACTCATCCTTCAGATAGTTCTAAACATTAATAAGATTTCCTCTCATTCTTTTCTTCTCCAGACTACACAGCTCCAGGACTCTTAGCCTTTCCTCTTGTAGTCCTCTGTCGGACTCTCTCTAGTAGTCCCCTATCTCTTTTGAACTGGACAGCTCAGAACTGGACACAGTAACTCCAGATGTGGTCTCACTAAGACAGTAGAGGGAGAGGAGAGCCTCTGTCGAACTCCTGGACATACTTTTCTTAATGCACCCCAGTATACTATTTACTAGGATTCCAGGACACCAGACAAATAAGCTGTCATTAGCACTTTCCATTCAACAAGGAGGCGAGTATTTAAAACCTGTGTGTATATGGTGCTTAAGGATGTGGTTTAGCAGTGGGTTTGGTACAACTAGGTTAAGGTTGGACTTGTTGACTTTAAAGATCTTTTCCAACCTAAACGATTCAATGATCCTAAGCAGTTTGTATGACAGACTGTATAGGGAGTGACATTTATATTTACTTCAGGCAGGTATTACTGCAAGATGTTCATATGCCATGGTGGCACAGTCCTTCCCACCGACCGGGTAGGTTTTCACTTCAAAAACAAAAAAGAAGTATTTTGTTCTAACATTAGGATACAACACTCAGACCTGACAGAAAGCACTTAATAGCAGATTGTTTATGAAAGCTGAAGTTTGGCTCTTGATTCTTACTCAAGGGGGCTTTTTAAAAATAATGGGCAGCTTTTTCCACGACATTTTTCTATGCCTGGCTAATCCTTTTAATATATTGAGGTTGCACTTCCATGGCAGATTTGCAAACAAATGCAACTCCCTTTACAAGTGCTCCAAGAAGCCCAGATAGAAGCTACCTCTAATCCTGAAGTCATGTAACTGCAGCCCTGTAACACTGAACCCAAGCTAATACATTCTGCTTCCCAGCAGGACTTACTAGTCCAGGCTCATCCACATGCTAATGATGGCTACACAGCTTCCCTTTCAGAGCCAGCTTTAGCCCAGCCAGCTCGGAGTGTGGACAGAGTTCATATCTGCCTGCCAAACCCTGAGTAGACATACCTTCAGTGATTCAAGCAGTTAGGAGTAGAAATGCAGAATGAATCTTGTGTAATATTCTCAGAGTCCACTAAAGGCTGGCCTTGCTTACTAGTCTGAAGAGCCTGTCAAGAACATAGTTTCTGTTGCTTTCTGGATTAGTATGACCATTCCTTACTTTGTGTACCAAAACTCTTCCGACAACAATTTGCAAACTCCTTTCACTAATTTAATTCCCCAGATTTGGTCAGGTGGCATGTCCCTGGGGAAAACCAATGTTTCACAAATTGTTACTGAGCAGATGTCCCTGCCCATGGCAGGGGAGTTGGAACTGGATGATCCTGTGGTCCCTTCTAACCCTGACTGATTCTATGACTTGGTCTAGGTGATCCTCCTCTGGCAGTGGGATTGGACTAGATGAACTTCTGAGGTCCCTTCCAGTCCCTAATGACTCCATGATTCTATGAATTCAGTCTGAATAGCTGTCTGAAAGACCTCTGGCTGAGGTCATAGCAGTCAGCCAACACATAAGGTTTTTTCTACAGCTGCACCAATCTCAAATATGAAATAAAGATCAGATGCTTTGATAGAATTAAACTTTCTACAATGCACAGAGATCTCAATCTCGCTAGAGTAAAAAGCACAGGAACAAAAAAATTGTTTGCTTCTGAATCTTTTCCACTTTGACCTCCAGCTCCAGGCTCCTCTGCATTTCCACTATGTCTTAGAAGACTACAGTTAATTTTGTAAATCTCATAGATCTAGATCTTTTCCATCCATCACCCATCTCCACCCAGTGGATAGCTAGATTAAAGCACTAAATGAAGTGGAAACTATCTGCTTCAAGATCTGTAGCACTTCTGATCTCAGCTTCTATCAGGAGTTAAGCCACAGAAAATTCATACAAGAAAGAGTTCCCCCTGAATCTCCAAACAGGTTTTGTGCTTTATTCTCTGTTTTGTCCCCTGGAGGTGTCCACACACATCCAGGGGAGAAGGTTCCCTTGTTGTAAGAGAACTTCACTGTGGTTGCATTCTATGATCTAAAAATAAAAAAGTGCATTTGACATTTGAAACACAATTATTCATTTAGTTTTCTTGTTTGAAGACCCCAATAGGCCATTCATTTACTGAACAAACTTAGTAAACAAACATTGTATTTCAGTGGTATATTTGTCTAGATTCATTACTGTCCACACTAGTATCTGCATTTCATTTATTGTACATATTTTAAAATCACACAGATAATTTCTCCAGTCTTATATAACACTTCTAGTTGGGAAACACCAACCTGTCAACACCTTCTTCTCCTTTGCACAGAAACTCTTCCATCATGACTGCAGCCTCCACATATATTCCAACTTTTGCATAACCTTGTCCAATAAGTGTCTAATATTCACTTGATTTGAATTCATAATTTCAATTTTGCTTTAGACAGAGCCTGTAGCAGCCTAACCAGTTCAGTAAAATCTTTCTAGCCTTTGGGACCAGCAATGGCATTAAGACATTATGATTTCTATGCCTTTCTTAACGTGTTTTCTTCTGCACCTCTTGATATCAGTCAATTGCTTGCAGTTTTGTCCTACTGACCTGGGCAGCAGGGGAGTTTTAGGTCTTGCTGCATCAGAATAAAGTTATCACTCATTCAATCTCACATGATGACAATGGGAAAATCTAGATGTGCAAACTCTTCAAACGCATTTTTTATTTACTTGTTCTTCAAATTCTCTGAGGAAGCCATCTAGGATCCCTAATCAAAAATGTGCAAGAAATGCAAAAAAAAACCCCACCCAAAACTGTTAATATCCCACAAATACATGCTTACCGGTTGAGGAAATAGCACTACTGCCTTCTTCCCTTACTGTCCTATTCAGCTCTTTCCTTTCTCCTGCCTCAGACAATATTAAAGACTTGTAATGATTAAAAACTGAAGTATGTGACCCTTGCGTGTGGTCCAGGTGAGATACGTACTGATCTACTGAGTGTCAGCATGTCTCCTCCTCCTGTACAGTCTGAGAAACCACCTAGCCCATGACTACTTTGCCAAAAAAACCCACCTCCTGATTTAATAACTGCAATGTTCCTCAGCATCTGTGATCACAGTTTGTTGTATGTAGCACATTGATTATGTGCAGCTCAATAAGGTGGGTAACACATACACTGCCTGTCGCTTAGATTCATAAGCTGAAACTAATTAATGTCAGTTCATGTGCCAAGGATAAGAGGACAGCTGGAAACCATCAAGGGGAAATGGGAGCAGTATGAGAGCTGTTTCTTCAGTCAGCTGTTTCACTGCCCAAGGCACACACACGCACACTCGTGGCTTCCTCTCTCAGGTCCAGTCCTATTCTTGCTCTGCCACTGTCACTCAGAAGTCAATACAATTATCCCAGCTTTACAGAGGTACAGTAGCAAACAGGCTTGGTCCCAAATGCCCTATTGGTGCTCGAAACATTCCTCTTTTATCAAAACTTGATACTTAAAGCCTTCTGAGGACATATGCTTTCATGATAAAATAGCAAATAATAAGTTGCCTTAGGCTATTCTTGGAAAATCTCTTCCAGCTCACAAATAAAAGTCAACACACTGAAGCCACAAGTTTCAGCCTACATACTCCATCAATAGACAAATCTTTGTCATATCTCCTGGGGGCCAAACACAGGGTTTGTCCCAACCATGAGGAACAAAACTCGAGAACTGAGGTTCACTACAAATGCCATCATATTGCTCTTCATGTTCTGTGACAGCAGTCAAGCCTGGGAACAGTTATCCAGAATGCTTCTGCTGACCTCAGTTTCTGGGATAGATCTCCCTCGCTTATCCCTGAACCTTTCACATACTCATGAAGATAAACACTCAAAGTTCTACATGCTAAGGCTTAGGCAAACACACTTAGTGCCAGAGGGCATAGGCCAATAACCTGCAAAGATCCACACCCACACAGAATTGCACAATGGACCACACATATTTTGGAGCATGGCATTTGCCTATCACTTAGAATTATCAAGCACCAGTCATTTCCAGAAACCGTCTGCTGGTCTTAACGGATCAGTTACACTGCATTTATTTTTGCTTTAAGCAATACCTTCTATGCCAGTCATTCATGCTAATTTAGGAGCTCATCCAGATCCTTCTCTCACCTTTTTCCAGGTCCTCAAGCTCAATAACATTTAATTCACAAAGTGGAATTCCTCTGGCTCTTCTCTGCAATCCTAATTTCAAATTTATCCTGACAGACTGCCAGAGGCTCTCTAGCCTACTCCATGGGGATCCCAAATTCCAGTCTACTGAAGCCCAACATTACATGACAACAAGTTTCAAAAGAAAGACTCCACAAAACAAAATCAGAGCTCCAATACTTCAAAACGTGAATTTATACATCAGTTGTAGCATGTTCAAGCCTGTATAGTCAGCTGTTGCAGACAGACCTCTTCTGAGACCTCTGCAGAGGCTGAGCACTAGATACGTCACTGGTGTCTAGGATCTCAGCTCTGATCTGCTGAATGGCAAGCAGACTGACCCCAAAAGACCAGCACTCCCGGCAAGAGCCGCAGAACTTCCCTTTTAGTTCCACCACTTGCACAGTAGGAATTACACCACTTAACTGATACCTTGGGTGAATCATTCAGAACAGATGCAAAGAACTGAAGTGAATTTCCAGGAGGGAGCCCCTAAACTCCTATAGCATATTACAATATATTTTTCAACTGCCATTGGAAAAACCCAGCTAATAATCTGATTAATTTCAAAACAAAACCAGCCCATAATCTAACATATATCAGCAAATTCCTGTTTCTCCCTTCCTAACAAAAATAACAACACTGTAGTTGCCAATGCATTAATAAGATCCTATTTCTGCCCCAGAGACTGAATTGAACCTTTGTTCTTCACAGCAAAGGATTAAGAAGGTTGCTATTTTGGTAATGAGATGTGGAGAGGTACTTTGCAGCTGAGATCCAGGCTGGATGCCTGAGAAAGGAATAAACTTGGTTACCTCGGATGAACTCTATTCTCATCACTAGTATATTGAACTCTTAGTGCAATGCACATCATTAGCAATAAAGAGAGACTATTCATGTATAATTATACAACTTGATAGAGTGTTTAAGCTCACTTACAAAATATGCCTTATGTTGCAGATAAAGTCATGAATACAGATTTTGAGATAGCAACAAACATAATCACAAAAGGACTTCGGAAAAGGAAAAATCACTTACTTTCTAGGTAGTTTATTGGTCAGCTGCTTCTTTTTTTCACACTAAGTCTAATTTTTTTCCTGATATCTCACCTCTTTTAACAGCTCATCATGGAGAAAAACTGTCATAAAGTGGCAAAAGAAGGAAAAGAAGTGTCAGAAAAACAACACATGGATAGGGACAAATGAGAGAACACGCTGAAAAGAAGATCAAATCATAGGACACACATCCAAGTGCTGAGGCACCAACTTGGTGCCCAAAATGATTGAGAAAACTGTTTGTGAGGCTGGAAAAGGAAGCAGTGACCTGTGAAAATGAAAGCAACTTCATGAAAACATTAGTCATATAAAAAATATGTTGTTTATAGTTATCATAACAACATTTTTATTAAACAAACATGTTTGGTATATAAAGTTGTTGCAAGTAAAACAGTTCCAAAGGACTAGGGTAGGTAAGGTAGTGTGGTTAGAACCTGGCACCACTTTATAATTACATAGGGATCAACTTTTTGCACTTAGAAATGGAAATGTTTGGGGCTCGCACCAGAGGAGGTCCACATTTCTAAATGAAAAGCATTATTGTAACAAAATCTAGGGGCATCTTCCGATACAGCAAAACGAACAGATGTGAAGGCAAACAAAGCCTCAACATTTCACTTGCATCCTGCCTGTTGGCTGCTGGCATGACAAAGAACTTTGGAAATATCACAAATTTACACTATTTGCTAACTCCCCTTTCCAGACAGTGTATATTAAACATATTTCTAAAAGATCCACCACGATGCAAAGAAGACCCACAAACAGAATGACAGAAGGTCATTTCCAGCCATGATGATTCTGTGATTCTGTGATATCCTCTGGAAACGCTCTTTTACCTTTGATGCAACTCTCCTCCTATCTCTTGTTTTCTAATGAATACAACAATAAAAGTCCACAAGGGTTCAGATATCTCTGGCAGTGTAGGTGCCAGATTTCCCAGGGAAACAAACTTATGCAGTCAAGCTTCACCTGCATGAGAGGTCACATGCATATTACCCCTTCAGTAATTGGACCAAAATACCCTTTTGGACACAGTCACTAATTCCAACCACATCTGAAAAAAACAGACACCTCAAACATAGCTAAATTCCCAACACAATGCTGATGAAAGCAGGCATCTCAAAAACAATTAATTTCCTAACGTGATGCAAGAAAATAGTTGGATGGAAAAACAGAATGGCCTTAACAGTACTCCAAACAAATGAAATGAGAACATAACCTACTAGGCTTCAGAGAATCCACTAATACCAAGCCATCAAAAATTTCCTAGCCATTGGAAAAGCTCTGAGTGGAGCTTGTGTCTTGTTAGAAAATCAGAGAATCCAGTGCCATAGGAAACAAGACTCTATTCATTCTGAGCTCAGGGAACCACAGCTTTCCAAGATGAGCAACAGTAGAAAAGGAATTCTGTGCAGAAGTTTACATTTGCAGGTAACTCTTGAATCGAGTATTGAAAGAACTAGGCTCAATGTGGATATGACAGAGCAATATATTTTGACCTGTAACATGCACGAGGTTAGGATATACAAAAAAACCAGCATAGTCTCTTTAAGTATGCAGAACACGTTGATTTTCTTTGAAATTCTCCAGCAAGTTCACTAAACAAAATACAGGAGAAAAAAAAGAATATTAAGTTCTTCAAGGACTGTCATCCGAGTATCAGTGTGAAATTACAGCAGGAAGATCTACTCACTGAAATTTCCCACATTTATTCTCTCCAAACCCACCAGTATAGAGAATAATTGTGAACTATAAAATAACTCCCTCTTTGAGTACTTCAAGAATTTTCAGCAGTTTCATCTTGACATGGTAGTAGAAACGCTTTGTAACTCAAGTGATAACTTCCACTCGTAAATCTTAAACACCCTCAAGATAGAGCTTTATCCACTTTAGTGAATATCAAATATATAAAAGACAGATGTGGTCACAGAAAAAAAGAGGATCCCAGGACTGGGGTCTCGATGTCATTGAAAATGTAAACACAGATCACTAAAATGTAGCTATTCAGTCACATCTACTGGGAATTTTTTTGAATGATTCCTAGGAGGAAACAGCATCATGGTTGAACTGTGGACTGAATGTACAACTCCACAAGGATGGATTTACTCACATGGGTTAAGGCTTTAAAATGTGTCTTCAGTTTCTCAAAGTACAATCTGACTTGTGACGGATGGATGGATATGCATAAACACATTTCTTTTTTACAAAATACAAGTCTTTTTACAATCACATGAAATGTTGCGTCACTGTGCAAAATACAGGTAGCAAATAAGGCTTTTCTATGACAATAGCCTTAAATGTTTTAATTATACGTTATGTCAGACTTGAAGACTTCATAGAAGTATAAATAAAATTAAGCCTCTGCATTTAGATGAAACAGTTTAGTCTCCCTGCAGCACAGTTAGAATCATAGAACGCATCGGGTTGGAAAGGACCTTTAAAGGTCATCTAGTCCAACACCCCACAGTAAGTAGACTCATCTACAACTAGAGTAGGTTGCTCAGAGCCTCATTCAGCCTGACCTTGAATGTCTCCAGGGGTGGAGGCTCCACAACCTCCCTGGACAACTTGTTCCAGTGTTTCATCATCCTCATTGTAAAAAATTGCTTCCTAATACCCAATATAAACCTACCCTCTTGTAGTTCAAAATCATTATCCTTTGTTCTGTCACAACAGGCCTTGCTAAAAAGTCTTTCCCCATCTCTCCTTTAAGCCTGCCTTCTCTTCTCCGGGATGAACAACCCCGGCTCCCCCAGCCTGTCTTCATAGAATAATTGCTCCAGCTGTCTGATCATTCTCGTGACCCTCCTCTCGACTCACTCCAACAGTTCCAAGTCCTTCTTACATTAGGGACTCCAGAACTGGATGCAGTACTCCAGGTGAGGTCTCAACAGAGCAGAGTAGAGGGACAGTATCACCTCCTTTGACCTGATGGTGACATTTCTTTTGATCCAGACCAGGACGTGATCGGCCTTCTGGATTGTGAGGACACATTATTGGCTCATGCCCAGCCCTATGTCAAGCAATAGTCCCAAGATCCTCTCCATAGGGCTGGTTTCAGTTAGGCAGATTCCCCAAGTCTCTTAGTCAACAGGACAATGACTCGTTAAAAGTTACAGAATGTGTCTGGTCTGTCATTCTAGGTGTTACAGAAATGCATGGAGTTCCAGACACCCTTGAGCGGTTCTACTACTTCAAGATCAGCAGAAATATATGCCTGACATTACGGCCTTTCATAGAAGCTGCAGAGGCAATGCACTGGTCCTCACAGGTTCACAGGGATAAACCAAGGTACTGAGTACTCCATGCACTTGTGGTAGTTTGGAAGACTAGCAGGAGGCATCCAAGGTCTTCTTCCCTTGAACAGTCACAGTAAAATCAACAGGTGTTAAGAGTGCCCAGACTTGCTGAAAATGAAGCAATGGCTGTTTTGACTTGGGTAACCAGACTTAAACAACTTTTGAAAACAGACCCTGCAGGGGAATGAGGGTTAGAGCAAAGTTGTTCTAGCTCCCAGGCCTCACACAGAGGCAGCTCTGACTGTAGGACTCCTTTTTCCCCTCAATTCCCCTAGCCCTTTGCAATGAGGTGGGACCAGAGGGAGGCATTTTCAGCCTTCAGAGGACCTTTATACTTCTTTAAAGTTTCCTTTTTCAAAAGTACTAATATAAACTAACTGAGTGTGCTCTTAGGAGAGCTTTTGGCAAGGGTATGGGACAATCCTGTGCCAAACCTCATCTTTGGCATGAAGAAATAAACAGACTGTGGTTCTGCATAAAGACAAAACTTTTGGAAAGCCTTTGGAATATTTCTTATAATGAAATTGGGGGGAGGGGGGAAGAAGAGGTAGTTTTCTTGAAATCAAGAATACAAATCTAACCTTTAAATCTTTTGGTCTCTTCAATTATGAATAGAGCTACTTCAAGAAAAAAATATGAAACAATTAGATTATGAGTAATGGATATGATCTGCTTTTTAATAGTCCTCATTAAGGCTATTTCCATACCATTTTAGCTGTCTATAGCAAATAAAAATACCATGTCAGAAAACAATAAAATTATTCTCCTCACTCTATAATACAGAAAGGGAAACTGAGATTAAAAGATCATAGGATCATAGGNTGTCCCTCTTAAACCGGGGGGCCCAAAACTGAACACAGTGCTCAAGATGAGGCCTCACCAGGGCAGAGTAGAGGGGGAGAAGAACTTCCCTCGATCTGCTGGACACACTCCTCCTAATACACCCCAGGATCCCATTGGCCTTCTTGGCCACCAGGGCACGTTGCTGTGCCATGGTTAACCTGTTGTCCACCAGGACCCCCAGGTCCCTCTCCACAGGACTGCTTTCCAGTAGATCACCTCCCAGCCTGTACTGGTGGAATTTGTTATTCCTCCCCAGATGCAGGACTCTGCACTTGTCCTTGTTGGACTTTGTCTGGTTTCTCTGTGCCCAGCCCTCCAGTCTGTCCAGGTCTCTCTGGATGGCAGCACAGCCCTCAGCCGTATCAGCCAAGCCTCCCAGCTTGGTGTCGTCGGCAAACTTGCTAAGCAGACATGTGCTCTGTCTGCCTAAGGCTACTAAGTTTGCACTGCACAGAACAGTAGCAGCAGAATAGTTGCTCTGGGCTGTGACTGTTGAGCCCTGTACTTCTTGATGATGTTCTCCTTTGGGATATCTGAATAAGAATATCATCAAAGATACACGGAAGAAAGTCCCAGTCTTGTTTTTTAATTGTGCTCCCAGTCGTTTCCGTCACAAACTGAATGGCAAAGCAGATTATACAGGTGACTTAGAAGAAAAGCAATGACAAAGTTTCAGAAATATTACTGTAAGGCTCCTGACAACAAGATTTCTCATTAACATTGAACTTCAGAGAAAAATACAGCAAGTCAACTACAAGTCAAGGTCTGATGTCTTTATATCTCATGTATTACGTTAAACACAACTGCTGTGTTCTAGAGTAGATCAGCCTCCTACATTTAGCCAATTAGGTTTATCACACATAGGTCTGAAACATACTTCGATGAAGATTAAGTATCCAAAAGGCTAATGTGCTTTGCGAACACGTGCAGAATCATGTTGGACAGCCCAATGTATCATCAGTGTTATTAAAAGAAAATAAATACTTTAAGAACCTTTTAATAGTGGGGTTTTTTTATATTTGGTGGAAAAGGAGGTTGTTCTCTTCCTTTTCAGGATTATTGTTTCTAAGTATGTCTAAATCCTACTTAGTTTTAATTCCAGCCTTTGTGTGTTTCTTTCTCTCTCAAGCCTCTTTAAGCACTTTCATGTCTTTCTGTCCAACCAGGTTTTTGCTGTATTGTTCCTTCTTGTCTCAGATGTCAAGTCTCTTTGCCTAAGTTTGGAGAGCTTCTGCCATACACACCCAAGATCACTGCAGCAAGCAGCGCAAAGGTTTAAGAATTAAAAACTTATGAAAAATGAATGAGGCAATTCCCAGCTCACAAAGCTTTAAAGTCCCTTGCTAACTCCAGCAGGTATCTCTGTAGTGGAATCAATCACGCCAAATTTTCAGCTTTTCTCTGCAGTAATAACAATAACAAAAGTGTTTAAATACAGATGCCAAAATTCTGATGTCACCACAGGGCCGTTTGAGCTGCAGCCAGAACCCTGCCTCAATCTAAACCTTGACACCACCAGTCTATCATTTTGAGAGTAAGGACATACCGCAGCCACACAGCCCTCCAGTACAGCTACATAGCTGACATTTTTTTCAAGCCCACCACTGCAAGAGGCAGCAGTTAAACCCAAAGCTTCAAGAATTTCACTAAAGAATGTACCAGTATCTGGTTATGTAAAGGCCTTTGGTTAAAGAGTACATAAACTTCAAATACCACTGGGGCTTGTGGGTTGAATTTTTGGAGGTTTTGTGCTCAGGAATTTAAGTTGCATCTTACTGTGAGAAAAGAGAAAGCAAAAACAACTGTGAAATCGTACTCATCCACTAAAGACTCAGAGCCATATGTTGTCATGCCACAATAATAAATATGAGGCTTTCGTACGACAGAAAGCTGTGACCTGATTTCCACTAATTATCACAAAGCTATTTTGCTTTGTTTTTATAAATACTCTCCTATTCTCACACTTAGTACACTTTGTGTGGCCCCTCTCACCCCCCATAACCTTGACCCCAAGCTGATAACTGATCAACAGAATTGCTGATGTATATCCAAGTGCTTCACATCAGAGTTAAGTACTTTGTGTGCAAAAGGGTGAGAGAGGCTTTCGTTTAGAAAATTCCTCCTCATTTTCATCACAGTCCACGATAGTATCTGTAGAAATGATGCTACTACGCAGAATAGGGCAAGATACAGTCCTTTAGGTTCACAGGGTTCATGTGTAAGTGGTTCAGAGACATTACTGCAGAGGTATTTCCTGTAAGGAGCACTATTTAAAAAGTGGCTATTTAAAAAGGATTAACAAAACAACAGAGGGGAAGTGGCTGACCTACTGGGAAGTGTAACATGAAGATGGCATGAAGCCAAGAGCTTGAGACAGCTGCGTGGCACATTAAGAAGCAGGATGCTGAGCATCATATAATAAAATGAGAGAAGAGGTTCAGTTCAGAAGAACTTTTGCATAGGTGAGAAAGCTCGAGGCAGTATTTTCAGCTGAAAAAACATCACTTGATGGAAAGGAATTCCAAGGACTGATAGAAGTAAATGAAGAAGCTTTACCAACCAGACTCTGTGTTACATGATGAGGAACCCAAGCCATACAACAGTGAATGCTGAACTCCAGCAGAGTCAAGTAAACTACACTGCTGCATGTGTTCAGTGGAAATGCAAACGGGAAAGGGATGTTTCTTTCAAAAATGCTTGCTAGGAAAGCTTCATGGCCTATCATGCACGTGCACAGACATCCATTGAGCAAGTACCTTTAAAGCAGTGTGCATTCGCATTAGCTCTGAGGGGTACAGCTTGCGTTCACTCCACTGACCTCATTCTCATCCATCTATATTTAATGTAGCCCACCACAGCAACTGAGTTACTTGCTAAATACACTATGTGGATACATTTGGGATTTTTCTAAACTGCCACAAAAGGTAAATTCACTGTTTTTCAAGATGAGAAGAGGCTAATTTTATGTAAACAATTTCTTAGCAGGCAACCAAACCCACATTTTAAATACCTTTCTCTTCTATTTAACAACAAAAAAAAAAATCAGCAGATGCTTTTTGGATGACCTACACTCTTTATTATTTTCCTAAGATGTCCAAAACATGAAACTCATTTAACCCCTAGAGTAGTGACACAGAAATGACATGATGTGCATCATACATCAATGGTCACTCCTGCTGCTCTTCAGACATCTGGGGCATAATTTGCAATTATTTGCATTTACAGAGCAAATTACACAATAGAAATGGGAACGCATCTTCCAAGTTGATGCAGAATTAATTTTCAAAGGGTGACATGCACCATAAATCCTATTGCGTGATTACCATAAATATGGAAACAAAAGAATGAGGAACAGTGTTGTCTGCTAATGGATGTTCAGTTATGAATTTCAATTGTTACAATATGTGATTAATTTACATGTTCAAATTAAGTCTCCATCTTTGCATGTTTAATTATGAGGTATTTAAAAGCATGGATGGGTGTGTTTGATCATAAGCAGCATTTATGAAGAAGCTTGGCACTTGCAATTTGCTTGTCCTGGTTTACAATGTTCTCATGACATCATGGAATGAAAAAGTTAGAAACAGGAATGTCTCTGTTCCCAGCTAACAAAACCCACAAGTCAAGAGCTCTCCTATTATTTCCAAAAAGGATGTGCATCAGAGATATCTTTTTGACAAGCAAATGTCAGAACGAATCTGTGAAAACACATTTTGTGATAGTCCCGTAGTACACATGTTGTGGATGCCATCATTTAATCTCATTTTAGAGCTCCTCCATTTCCAAACACTACAGACAACCACAGATTTTAGTGGGATTTCATTTCACGCCTCTATGTCATGGATGAACAGCTCCAAGGACTATGGACAACTTTCCTAGTAAAACGCAGAGGTCCTACTGCAAAGAAGGACTTGGGATTGTGTAAATAACTGGGTTTTCAGTTCAGTTGCCAAGCCAAACAGCTGACAAAGAATGCTAGTTCAAACTGAACCAAATTGACAATATTTCCAGGTTTCCACACCAAAACAAATACCATCCCCACCCAGCCCACTTCACTTGGTGAAGATGAAATATTCCATATGTCTCAAGAGCAAACATTTCTGGAAAAGGCAAACATTTGGCAAACACAAAAGGCAAGGAAACGCAAGGCAAGATTTACAAAAATGTTGAAAAAGGATTATTCTCCCTGCCTTTGTATCATTCACTTCTCTGCTGTACTGCGGAAGTTCCGTTTTCATTGAATTGACTACGACAGGGTTTGCCCCAGTTTCCAAAGTGAGTACCACTTACATCAGGTTGCAGAGTCATTCCTACGGTTTTGCTCACTGACTCTCAACTATTACCGAAGTAGTTTGTACAAAGTGGCTTACTGGACCAGTTCCATTTCAGAATTATCCAAAGAATAATCGCTAGGATACTCGTATGAGGAGTTAGGGACTCAAATTCAAACTCCTGTCTTGACCAGGCCCCTTTGGTTGTGTGAGTAGGCACCAGAGGATTGTGACCTAGGTTCTCACCCCTTGTGCTGGAAGCAGTTCACTTTGCATGCAGTGCTTAAGTGGCCACCATCAAGACTGAGAACATCTTTAAAGCCAGGTGATTAGCACACTCCCCTAGCACAGAGGACATCAGCCTGACAGACTGCTCCTATAAAGCAAAAAAGTGTGGAACACTTTTTTAGAGAACAAGGAGCAGCAGGTCTCGCTGCGACTAATTTCTTATGTCCCTTCTCAAGAGACAAGACAATAGGATCTAAATGTCCAGAGCAAAGGACAAAATTAAACCACAACATCCACCATTGCAGATGAAGTGCTTAGGCACCAAGTGAGGAGGAAGAAGAAAAATACATCCCAGATGAGTTTTGCTTCCTTCCCATCACCACCAGTATTTTTCTCAGACTAACTTTTCGTGGTAGATAAGGACTAAATTAAGCCAAATAATTTGCTTAGTGATATAAATGACTTTTTTTAATGTGTTTTTTTCCTCTTGTTGTCCTAGAAGATGCACACACACTTTTGAAGCAGAATAATTCTTCAGACAGAAATATTCTGCCACCTAGCAAAGCAAAAACCTGGTGAATGTAGTACCAAGCTCTTCTAGATAGAAATTGTTAGGTACTGTGTACAGAGTAGATCACACATACACTCATGGTTTACAGGTATTTGAAAATGCTTACGTGCCTGAGGCTCTAAGTCACTGAGGCTCAGAAAATCAGCTGCACAGTTTACAGAGAAGTCCTGGCACAGAGCTGCCTTCATGCCACTACCATTCATTTCTACAAATTGACACCATTTTCTGCATCTTGACACTATCTGCACCAGGTAGCTGCTCCAAAAATACAAAATATGTGAATTCATGAAAGCTTCCGAAGGAACAGCCCTTCTGTTTGATAACATTATACATCAATAGAGATGCCATGATGGCAGTAAGATTATTAAGAAAATACCTTGTAAATAAATCTATCCAAAGCTTTGATTTCTAGTCTGACACTGAAACAATATTGAATATTCCCAGGTCATACTAATCACTCATGTTCAACTGATTCCCAGGATGAATCGAAGCGATCTCTGGCCCAAATGCCACACAACCTAACTTAAAAAAAAATGCATGATCCACCTGAGCTCACCGAAACTTTCATTCCAAATACCCTTTTATACATTCTGAGTGCAGAAAGAGATAGAGGAAAATTTCTCATCTGCATGTCACTTGAGTCAGTCTTTTTCTATATTTCGTCTTGCTGATTGAGGAAAATAAAACTGAAAAATAACTAGTTGATTGAGGTTCTAGTCACAATTCTAAAATATTTGCAAGCTTTAGCAAAAGAACCAGTTAAAAGCCAACAATAGACAGCCATGTGTTTTGGCAAGATTTTTCTTTGAAGGTAACAAATAACTAGGAGACAACAGACTACTTTCAGCATCACAGATTGGAAGTACAACAAATATGAATTTTACAACGCAAAATACCATTTTAAAAATGGGAAACTAGATTAAACTAAGAAACAACGTTTTTACTCCCGTAGTGGAGATACAAAAAAAAAAAAAAATGATAAAAAAGCTATTTTTGCTTGAAATTACTAATCCATGGAAATACAGCTTTTGAAATAGAATGGAATCAAAATTATCTTAAAAATTTTACTGAAGACATTTTCGTTTCCCTTGTTTTCTCTTTTTGCGTGGGCTTAACTCGTAATCTCCCGCAGTTATCATTATAGTTGAAGCCTGCATCTATTGCTTTAGGGCAAGTAGCTATTTGCAGAAGCTTATTAGGTTTATAACTAAACAGTAACTAAATGGAAAAAAAAAGATGGCTTTGAAAGAAGATCTGGCATACACATAACATTTATCTCTGAGTAAATTCCACTAATACTTCTTTAAGAAATTGTTGTTGATTTCTGATATGTTTTTGTGACTTTTAATGGGCTTTTCACTTCACTTTAGGCATTCAAGATCTACTGGTGCGCTTCTTAACTGAGGATGAATTTCAATTTCCCAACACTGCACATGTAGCTTGTGTTCTCACCTCTGCTTTACCTACCACAGGAATCCAGCTATGGCTGAGGGCATAGTTTAGAGCAGCTGATACCTCACTGAACTTCAGCCATGGCCCAGGACTTGCAAACAGATTCACTCATTGCTCTACATTCATAATACACTGGATAAAGACAGACAAGCTACGAGGGTAACCAGCAACAGCAGTTACACTGGTTACAACACCACGCTGGCACAGCCATAATGGTCCTTGTTCAGCACCATCTGAATACATCACCTCTCACTGAATTGCAACATCTTGACCTACCCCCAAAACCAAACAAATCATGAGAATGCATTAGAATGCAGCTGGATTGCTCACCGGCAGAGTAATACCGTCAGCAAGCGCTGCTGGATCTCTGGCTTGCACAGCGCTACGGTGTGGCACCTTTAGCTGGAGCTGTTAAGTATTAGCCAAGGGAAAGGTCTGTGAATAATTTCAGCAGAACTTTTCCTTCATGTCATTTGGAATTTTATCAGTCTCACTGTTCTTCTTCATTTAGGAGAACATCAGAAATTTGCAATATTGTGGGCGTTTTCAAACATTTCACCTTTTTTTTGGCAGAACTGTAGTGGGTCACATGAGATGCAGCTGTTTTTCACATATTTAGGGTTTGGATACTTCTATGCTCTTTCACTCTGGAGTATTATTCTTCTTGTGGTTTACATTTCAGGATTACTGGATTTTGATGAGGTTTTTTTCTGTAACCACAGGGTTAGAACTTAGAGGAAAAAATTAAGCAATAGGTACCATGTCTTACCTCCATTTTTCTTGTCCTGGTTGTCAGCAGAAGATTTAAAGAGAAAAAGGTGGTTTTCTTCGTTGAAACTGCAACTAATCCATTCACAAACTCACACTTATTTCTGTGGCAGATATAGCCTGACCACACAAGTGTGGTTTACAGATCTTGTGAGTTACAAAAATACATGGCAAAGAGCAGCTTCACTTAGGTATCATGAGGAAGAGCTTCCAAGGGACCTCTCCACTCCTGCAGTGCTGAAAAACTTCCAGAGAAAATCTTTCTGAGTACCAATGATCTTGTTTAAGTCAGGGAAAACTGTACTTTCAGCCTGCTGATTAATTATGGGAAAGTACCACTTTACAGAAACACTATAAGCACATAGCCACCTTCGAAACACGAAGCTTTACCTGCATAAATTCTGATACCAAAAACAAGCCTGTACGAGCCGATCACAGACATGCTTCATCACTTAATCACACAGACGGACGAATAGACTCCATAGTTCTTTCTGAGGGTGAATGAGAGTAATCATTAGTAAGCTCAAAGTGTCAAATCTTATTTGAGACTATTTTATTGCCTTAAGTCTCCAGCTTTTTTAGAATGCAAATAGTCTCAATGGTGAAATCTGAGACGTATCTGATACTGAATGTTGATAACATACCTGTTTTAGAGATAAATTTGCAATCTGACATACAAAGAAAAAAGTTATTTCACTCTCTTGGAGGGAAATATCTGAAATTATAGAAGACAACACTTCATAAACTGAAAAATTACAATTTGTTCATAAGGATTGTTGTAAATTATCAGATAAAAACAAGATGAATCAGTCAATTGGTTGTAGACTGTGTAATGAAGAGTTCTCCAAATCAGCAATGTGAAGTCCTGAGAAGTCATTGCAAATCCTACAGCTGGAGACTAGAAAGGTTACGTATGTCACCTGCAGAGTCACAGAAAACGTGCTTCAGCACAGACACAGCAAAGGAATCCTTTAACTGCTGCTACAGGTATCTTACAGGTATCGGCTTATACCTGCCAGTGCCAACCTCAGACATACTTCAACATGTAAAAAGTCACACCCTCAGTGTGATTTCAGGTAAGAAAAAAGACCAGGTTCTGATGGTTCTGTACTGACAAAAGTCTCATTATACACTAAGCTATTCAGTTACATTACTTCACTTTTGCTTTGCACTTCTGTTTCATTATCCAAAAACATCCAGGCACCTCCTCTGATCCTCTAATTATGGGGACAAGAAAACAGCACCTCCCTCTAAGGCCAATAATCCTAAATCGCAGCTGGAAAGAGCCAGGACCTGCCACAGGATCTGCAGTCATCAGCAAGAGCAAGGAACCGAGACACATCAGAAACACAGAATGGAGAAACACCAGCAGAAAGAGCATGATGAACTTAGAAAAAGGCCAAATCAATTGTCCAGAGTTAACTGTCCAGTTTCCACTCAAAAAGAATAAAATACTCATCAGAATAAAGCCTAATGGAAGACATCAGATATTTGCTTCATCGGTAGTCCGATAGTGTCCACCATTAGACAGGAAAACCATGTGGTTGCAAACAGATGACAGGACCACAAATGGGAAGCAATTGGTGGTGGAAGCAGTTGTAAATAGAAGTAATATATCCAAAGTCAGCCTTTTCCATTCAGAAATAAGTCATTCTGAGACAGTTCTTCAAAACCTTGCAGCATACCTAAATGTTTCTGAGAAAGGCCTAATGATCTGTACTAAACAGTGGACTTCCTGGGACTACATCAGATCACGTATCAGTCCCATCCACTTTGAATGAGGCGAGTTATAGAAAAAGTCTTGATGATGCAAATGCCAGAAATGTGCCCTCTGGATGCCAAGCACCAGAACAAGTGACAGGGTGAATATCCAAACTCACCCTTCTCTATCTTCTATTAGATCCATATTTAACATTCTTCTCAGTGTCAATGGAGGTGAAAAGACTTGAAACAACTATTTGTCTAAAGACTGCAAGAATAGCCTTGGCTTGCATAGTCAGTGTAGAGTTTGCTTTGCTTCCAGCCTACTGGAATCATTCATCAGAAACAAATTAGTCTGAGTTCTGCAAGCCATTATCTTTACTGAAAATTAAAAGGGTTTACAACGTAGTCAAGTCTGCCAACCAATATTGTCCTCTGTAATTCACCTTCACCAAATTGCGTAATACTCACCTAGACTCAACACCTCCTGGAAAGCAAAGATTCCTTTTTCACCTGGAAGGCATAGCTATTACCGTAGTACCCACAATGGGCAAGCCAGAAATCGTAAAGCACTATCTCATATTAACAGTCTCCTCTGGTTCAGAGGCCAAGCACTGAGCATTTTGATTGCATTAAATGAATCAAATACGCACAAGTCACAACAGCTGCAGAGGAAATCAGCCAACACACTGGTAAATAAATACACAATTGGCACCGCGCGTTGCCTCGGCGGATCAGCTCGGCTGTAGCTTCTTGCCGTGGTACCTACTACAGTGTGTGCCTCTAGGAGGCGCTACTGAACTACAGTCCAGGCCACCTAAGGCGGCTGGAAAAGCAGCCACAGCCATAAATCCTCTTTTCACATGTTGTTCATCTGCTCTCTATGAGGAGATGATTTATTTCTGTGGTAGGGAGCTACTCAAAGGAAAGCCTCAAAACATCCTAACAAGGAGAAGTGTGACATATGTGTTATGTCAGCCACTACCCATCAGAAGGCCTATTTCCTAGAACTGACATAAATGCAAGTATTTTCTGTAAAACAGTCAAAGTGCTGACACCTTCTCTGATAGTATGGAGGTCACTGTGAACTAGGAAATGCAACTTCCACAAGTCTTTTTGTTTAGTCAAATTATTCAGGACATTTTTCATGGATCATGCCAGGTTGTGTCACGTCGTGTACACAATACATAGACATTTCATAATATATCTATCCTCCATCTCAGAACACTGTGCAAAGGTTTTCTTCAAAGTCTTGATTCTTCATGACATTCAGTCAATACAGTTACAAAAAGGATCCCCACGGACATTAATTATCTCTCCATAGTGAATCAGGAGTGCTTGTTCTCTGCAAACCATCATTCTGATGGGAAGCAGAATAAGACCTTTTCCCTTCAGATAATATGCATGGTAGAGCTCCATCTTTGCTCAGCTGAACCAATCCGACGCAGAAGTGGAGTAGCATAGTGGTGAGTCAAGCTCACTGTGCTTGCCCGTGGAGTATTTAATTGTACTCTTTTTGTTTGTGGTTCATGCACATAATCTAAAAGGTCATTCTACACTGGAAACAATTGTTTTGCCTTTTCTAATGGAAAAAAACAATTCCCCGTCTCACAATCCATAACAACAAAAATAAGAAAAACAAAACCCCACCCACATGAAAGAAAGAGCCAGCAAGAACATCCCATTGCACAACGTCTCCCCATCCCATAGAGGCCAACTCTTCCCAATCCTTCCCAGGTATCTGTTCAAGCTGGGCTATAAAACATATCCTAAAGGTGAACAGTTCCAGGAGTTTTTGGTCCTTTGCTTAATCCAAGCAATTACTGACTCATTGCTCTTATTTCATGCATTACTTTAGTTTAAGGTCAGTATGACAATGAGGTTGTCACGTTTGGACAGAAGATGTTACAGAGAAAACAGACGCTAACAGGTATCCACATAGTATTCCTAGCTGCCACTGGACTTACATGTTTACTGCACAACAGGGCAGAGACAAAATTGAACTCAGAATTCATCACTTTGTCTTTAAATTTTGCCTCTGAAGATTGTTCTGTTGGAACTCTACTTTTCCTGCAACTCATGACAGTCAATAAAACTTTATGGCTTTTTGTAAAAAGGTCAACAATGCATAAAACATGCAATTTGATTGACAATTTAAGATCTCTCAAACAAAAAAAAACACAATGTTTCTCAGTAGCTTTTAACAGACTTCTGGTTTTGAGTGTTCTCTTGTGATTTTTCTTCTGTTTTGCTTTGGATTTTAATGAAAATTTAGTCCACAGTCTTACAAAAGGAAAAAGACATTATTACCTGGAGATGAGGCAGGTAGTAAGTAGTCCAAATTTTTTTATCAGCTTTGAGAGAAAAATTTCAATATGTTGTCATTTCTTCCTTCTAAACCTTGTATTTAGGACACTAACAGATCTTCCATACAGCACTAGCAGTAAAGCTTAAATCTCTTTGGTGAAACATTTTGGTTCTTTATCAAAACACTATCAAAATCTGCACTACCGTCTGTGAGGGAGCTCTCAGAAGAGTCTGGGGTAAAGTTCAAATGCAGCGTGGAGATTGCTCTGTACCAGAGGTCTGAATTACTGCTTGTTCACACCGGAGCCTCCTCATGGCCCGTCTCGCTCCCTTTCCTCCACTGGGGAATGCTTTGCTGTGACACAAAGCAAGCTCCTGAATTCTTCACTGCAAACGAAAACTTAAGACAGCTTAAGGCACATAATTTGATTTATGATTTGCAATATTCATTAAGAGAACAGCCACTTCTGGCCAATTAAAAAAATGCTCTGAGCTACGATGATGAATACAGGGTTTGTTAAAGCAACAAGACCGTTGGTCTCATCCATAACGATCTGACAGTGGCTGCCTTTATACGGTACCTTGTTTTGATTTTCATATCAATAATTATATTATGCATCTCAAAACATCTGGCTGGCTGACGGACTTGATGCATCTTAAAACCATCCTGTCTGTGGACATGCATTGCAACAGGAGTTATTACAGGATCACACAACAGACATCAGTAGCGGTAATGATTCTTGAAAATTTGGTGCCACAGCAGAGCTGGAGAGAGAGTTGAATAGATGACCTGAGCCTCCCAATGTCAAACCTATCACAACAAAACTCTTGTCTCTGTTGTTCCCACAGCTTCCCCAAGGAATAAAGTCAACAGCTCCATAGCATCACCTTGTCACCTGATACAAAGCAGAGAGAGAATTTCTGCTGCAGCATCTCGCTGGGGGTTAATTTGCAATGTAACTTTAAAGCAAACATTATGAAGAAAGTCTATGTTCTCCCTTTTCCTTACTTCCTAGACTTCAAATTATACTATCAGAACACCTGGTAGGTTTGTGTAGCACCCACCTTTAAGTTTTTCCTGACCTAAGGACAATATGTAAATTTGCAGGGGCCACAAGTAATTCATAATGTTATTTGCTCTTCTCTTCAAGAACTGTTTCTTCTTAAAATTGTATTTCCTGGACCAACTATTCTAATTATCTTCATATTTCATAGGGGAGCTGTAAAGTTAATAAGGAAGAAGGAAACTTATTTCTACCTACCTTACAAGATGTTATTTAAGATATTTTTCTAAATACCTTCCATATTTAAAGCTGAAGTACACTGAACACACAGCCACACACTACATGTTCTGGCATTCCCTCTTAAAACAAAGCTCCGCATGGCATCTGTCATCTGTCTTTGTGTGAGGTTGTTACCAAGAAGACTGGGTGCTTGGCTTTCTACAGTGTCAGAGTTACCTCGTGCAAGTCACTAGCTTAGGTCAGACTGACAAACTTCCAACAGCCTCTCTGCATGCACAGGCTTCTTCACAAGCTGTGATAGGTGGGGCACAGCTTAGCTCAGAGAGGTGCCTTACAGTGGGTTAGGCAAAGGCCGCATTTACACTGGAATGATGAAATCCTGCAGCACTAGCTGATAGAGCAGGAACAGATAAAAGACATTGTTTGACTGGAATGTAGCTCTTCCCTCTCTGTAGCAAGAGCAGAGCTAGGGAGGAAGGTACAGCTATGAGGATCATCACCAGATTCCTGTTCTGGCACCAGTGGCACCAAAGACTTGGAGCACAATGCAAAGACACAGGTTAGCTGTAAAGAGAACCTTTTCAGTTTTGTAGCACTTCTCTACATATCTCATTCAGCTGACAGATCAACAATCTTTTAATATAAACACACTGCTAGTTCCAAAGTTAACTCTGCCCAAGTTCTGATTTCCAGAGCATTTTACATGAGGCTTGAAGTGCTGATATTTTCTTAATGGACAGTTTTCAGATCACATATTACTAACTAGTTTATAGCCATCCGGGTAAAGATTCTTTTAACTTTTTTTTTTTTTTTAAAGACACAGCTTTATCAAAATTCACAAGCTTTTGTCATGGCTTCTCTGATCCAAGTCTGTACAGCTCCTCCAGTACTATATTGTCCACTGCCTAGCCCCCGCTTCTCCCTGCACCATAAGGCTAAATTATACAAATGAATGCCTTGCATTTTAAGACATGGTCACTGTTGAGAAATGTTAAACCAATGTCAAATTAGGTCTTTCTTGCTTCAAGTACTCTTAAAAGCTTGAAACACAGACTGACTCAGTTTTCAAAGCTTCACTACGATACAAGAATCTTCAAATAAACTCTAATCCCTCATAAGGCAACGACAAAACAACTACGATTTTGTACAGAGAATTGCCAGAGTCATGACTTCGCAATGGTAGGTTTTTTTCATTACCTTTAACTCTAGTAGGGTCTGACTGACCATGCAGAGGCAATAAAGCTTTTCATTTAACTCCCTTAACAGACGAAAATTGTCAATTGTCATGTATAAAGCCTTGGGACTCTGACAAACAGGATCTTAATGTTTAAAGGAAAATAAAGGTCTTGAGCCCAGAAAGATTAAAAGCAAAGGAAATCCTAACCCAGCAGCCTCCTGAGAAACTACAGAAGACCAAAGGACATATCACCTTGTCAATATTTGCAGGGCCATGTGTACTCACCCGACTTTGTTGTGTAAATCACTGATAGAAATTCACAACCCCTACCAGATACAAGCATGAAAATGAATGTTTACACACATACCTATATATATATCTGCCGGGGAAAAGAAAAGGTCAGGTTAGCAGAGCTGCCAGGGTTGTCTATGCAGTTAGAATGAAATTAAATGTTATACTCAAATTATAACTGAGCTTGGGCTTCTTCAGAGGCACAATGCTGCTGAATTGAGCACTTGTGCTGTCTACTGTAGCCTTCTTCTTACTAAGTTTTTCAATGTGGTTTTCTTTAAAAGGTAATTAAACGTCTTGAAAAGACTGCATTCCAGCCATTACTCATGAGTAGCTCCACTGAAGTCAGTTTGATTGACATTTGCAAAACTTAGGGCAAGACCATATTTCAGTACTGAAATTAAGAATACCTGCACACAGAGAGCAATCCTGTTTGCATCTTGCATGCAAACGGCTTAGCACCAATGAAACCTGTAATACACCAGGGACAAGCAGTTCTCACCTGAAAATGATTAGTAGAAAAATCACGGGAAAGAGCTTAGAGAATTCATTCCTAATGCGCAAGGTATGGGACTATTGTGTAATCAAGACTGTTAAGGGTAGCGATCAAAGGTATTTAGTATGCTTTAATTCAATTGCAGACTACTGTTTGCAAATGGCAGCGTTATGTAAATTCAGAAAGAAGGCCATTAAAGTTATCACAGATTTTAAGTATAGCTGAACTCTAGTGACATACTATGGGCAGTTGTTTTACTCACAATCCATTAGCAAGAGGAAGCGCATTTCAGATGACCTCTACTTCTCTTGAGCATTTTTCATCAGTTCCTACCTGTCTATCTCAAACACTCCTTCCACTCTTCTGACTACACAAATAAATAATGTAAGTGATAGCTGGCTGCAGGCAAGATACATTCCAGAATACAGGACCGCCCCGGGAGTGCAGTGGCAGTCTTAACATTGAAGTAAATATTAATTGTTCCGTTGCATGTGTCATCCTTAGAGGTCATTATCATTTTCATCTTGCACTCAGAAGATAATCAGTTAATATTCTGCCTGTTCACTGTCAGGTAGGAATGTTTCATTAACAGCACTGCTGTTATGGTAAAGAGGTTTGTCATTTTTCATTAAAGTTCATGAGGTTTTGCACTGGGGGTTTGGGCAGGGATAGGGGGTTTGTTTTTTTGAGACAAACAAATGAGACCCATCATACAAACATAAGTCAATAGTAGTAATAATTACTCTTTCCTTCACTAGTTCTCCGCTGTGATGTTTTCTGCGACACTCTACTCCACTACATGACAGTCATTTCGTTTTTTCCAACTCCAAAGCAGAACAATAATGACAGTAGCATCCAAAAATTTGTCTTATAATTGACTAAATTGTATAACACCTTACCAGGATGTCAAGAAAACAGCCAAAGAATTCCACATTATAAAATGGGGCATATCATTTGATATAGCAATTTTGAGCACATTTTCAGACTAGCCAGAGTTTACGAGCTTTCCCAGCTCTCGTTTAGCCAAAAGCCTTTCACGGACCATCTGTTTCTAATGATACAAAACTAGAGTATTCGGTGTGCTTTTCACTGTGCTACATTGAATTAAAGCTTAAAACATCAGTAAAGCAAAACCCATTCTTTGGATATTATGCTTTTTAAATTAAATGTTACGTATTCTGGCTAAGTAAATGTGTTTATTTTTGTGAGACTGTACAGCTTATACTATACAATACAGTCAGCAGAATCCTTACTTCATTTACTCTTGCATACTCCTGGTTCACAGCCCGCTGAGGCAAAGAGAAGCATTTCCACTGACATCAATGGACTCTGTATGAGGGTCCTACTGTGAGTAACACCACATCCTAACTCATCTTAAAACATGTATGAGGTTTCAATACTTCTCCCAGGAGAAAAGGTTCAAATTATGCTTACAGTAGCTCTTCCTAAATTAAATAATAAAGGGCCACAACTGTGCATTCCGAACATGCTTGTAACACAACTGGAATTCAGGGAAATCAAAATATTCAGATGTGATATAAGGTTTTATGGTAGAAGGGCACTGTGAACCACATCATCTTTGTATGCACTGTAGCTAGCCATAGGTAGGCTCTGTGGGTTCCTGAAAGACTTCATTTTCCAGCAGTTGTTGAAAAGCAACGCAGTTTTGAAAATTCTACATTAAAAGTAGTTCATGACTTCTGAATTCAGCCACATCAGGTTGCAATTGCCTGCATTTCACTATCAGTTTTAAAAGCTGTTTCTGCAGGTGAAAAACTGGACCAAGATGTTGGAAGATGTGTAGGAGAAAAGTCTATTTTTAGTAAGGCAAGTGCCTAACTTCTGTTCAAACAGGTCAAACCCAACATGGAGGTCTAAGCAACCACGACAGTCAACCCAGCCACTCCCCCAAGCAGCTGGAACCTTTCAGCATCAGCCAAGGTCAACCAATAGCAAATACGACTTCTCATGTATGAGACTAGTTTACGCTTTACTGTAGCAGATGGGTATCATCTTTTTCATTATATTTGTTATACTTTTTAGTTCCTATCAGTATACAAATTCATTGCAAAGTGTCATCCCTTTCACAGCAAACCCAAAACTAAATATCCCACTTATTTCACTGAGGTTAACTGGATACAGGGATTTCCTGAAGGGGACATCACAGCCTGTTCTCTTCTATGCAGTTCCCCAAATGCAAATACCCTACAAGGGCAGACTTTCCTTTCTTTCTCCTTTTTCTTCTGGTTTTTACTTCTCTCTCCTTGGTAGCTGACATGATATTGTTGCAAAATCACAGAATCACAAAATGACAGAACATTAGGGATTGGAAAGGACCTCAAAAGATCATCTAATCCAATTCCCCTGCCACAGCAGGATCACCTAAACCATGTCACACAGGAACACATCCAGGCAGGTCTTGAATATCTCCAGTGAGGGAGACTCCACAACCCCCCCAGGCAGCCTGTTACAGTGCTTTGTCACCCTCACTATGAAGAAGTTAGCTCAAACCCTGCATTCTTCACCCAGCTCCCTGAACAGGAGTTGTTCTGCAGTAAGAAAGGACTGAGAGAGGATTGCATGAATTGTCCCATATGGAGTTACATGCTAACTGTTGTTATTGTTCTCAGAGAGTGCATTTAAGGTTTTGGGAACAAACAATAAAATGAACAGCTGAACAATTTTAATCGTGGCCCAGTTCCTAGTTACAATTATTTTTAAGCTGTCTCACCATTAGCTAGACTCTGGTATTTTCCCAATGAAAAAATACATTATGCAAAACTTAAAGAAATTCCGCTTTTAAATGAGAGTGAAAGCTAAAAAAATATTCTCGCATGTAACATGCTAAGTAATAATGAGAGTAAAAAAGCTCTTAGCCCAGCATTTTTGTATGAGTTACACATAATTTTTAAAATGTTCTGTTCTCTATATACTTCAGGCACAAGCCAGCTCTCTAGGAAAATATGCTTTACTACATAATTTAAGAGTGGCCTCTGAACTCTATGACTAGACAGAGAATATCAGATTTTGACCACAGATGTGTCTGAGCAAAACTAGAATGCACGCTCATATGAAAAACATATTTCATGCATTCTGTATTTCAAAATGCTACAGCAGGGAAACACCAAATCAGAGTAAGATGACAGCTCACACAAGCAAATGAGAACAAGAGAATAAGATGGCACAAGAGCATGAAGACATTTAGAAAGACTGCTGACCAAGAATATCCTTTTAAATCCCTTCTTCATTCATTCAGGGCCTGATTCAATTACTTCCACTGGAGTCAACAGGAAGACTTGTGGTCTTCAGTGTCTGTTATTGTGGCTCATTACTTGTGTTACAGTAGCACACTGAAGATTCAGTTAAGCTCAAGCACTGTTATACCACGTTCTATACAAACACTCAGAGTGTCAAAAACACTTCTTACCAAAGCCTGCACAAAGCAAAACCTTGATTCATGAAGGACAAAAAAAAAAACCTATGACAAACATAGCATGGGAAAGGGAGCCCAAGGTTACAAAAACAGCAGCAAAAGACTGGTTGCTTGACTGTAGCCAGTGGCCCATTAAACTATTCTCGCTGACAGACTTCTTAGGTCAAAAATACACCGCACTCTGTGAATTGATGAAGGAAAAAAACTACAATGAACAGCCATCATAGGGCTTTTACCTCATACAGGTTACATACAGTGCAGAGGCAGGAATCTCACTGGTGCCCCACTTGCATCTCTTTTTTTCATGAAAAGTTCTGCTGGAAAATGTCATAAACAGAAACTCAGAATCACACCACAGATCACCCATTTCCCTTCTCCTACACTACAGCAGGCTCAGTTATAACCACGTCATTCCTAACACGTTGGTCTTATCTGTTGATGGGTGTTCCAAGCTATCACTAGGCAATCTCTTCAGGCACTTCACGTCCCTTGCCATTAAAACTGTTTTCCTCACTTCTAATCAAAACCTTTCCTGCTACAGTTTATATTATTAGTTCTTCTCCTACCATGTCCTCTTGGTCTTCTCCTCTTAAGCTAATCAACCCAAATACATTCAAATCTCTCCTTTTAAGTGATCTTGTTGACTAACATGCAGCTTGAGATCCCCTGTAACCTTAATACTTTTTCTATAGTATTCTTACTCAGGTTGCCCATCCTGCATTTACACATGACTTGCAAAAAGCCCTTGAACTTTAGTTCTAAATATAATTTTGAATTCTGATTATTTCTTCAGTGTCCATAGATGCAATATTATAGTGCAAATATTATAAGCCTATTTCACACATCATGCAAGACATTACTGAAAAATCTCGAACCAGATAATTAATTCAAAATGTCAAAGAACTAATGAAAAATAGTATTTAGATAAAGTTAGTAAGCCCATTTTGCACACACTCCGTGGTAGTTTAATTGACAATGTTTGCCATGAATTCTTATTAGAATGTCATACAAATCTTACTGAAATTACGATAGATTTGTTTATTCTTCTGTATCCAGATACTGCTGCTGCTCCAATCTAGATTGGCTTGACAGGGTTTGAACACTGATACCATTTGTTTCTGACTGGTACTCACACAGCGGTTGTTATTCAACTCTTTATCTTCTCCGTGTTTAAAATCAGGTTGTGGTACTTATATTTGTTATTTTCTTTCTAAGTCTTCTCCTTCCTCCATTCTAAAGACAGGCCCTATTTTTTTCACCAGCCTTCACTGAGTTATCAATTAATAATTATAGTAAGGGGTTTTTTTAATATCTCCAAAAGTGGTACACAAATTTAAGACAATCTGAAACAATTAATTTAGTTTTATACTGAATAGTTAAAATCTGTACCTTACTGAAAGCATAAAGGTTTATTTTGCAACTTCCCAAATTCTTTCAGTGTTTTACTCTGCCATGTTAATTGCCTCTTCAGTAAACATTTTCCCTTTTTTAAACAACAGAGGGGATTCGCTTCTTGTTTCCAGCGATGTGCATTAATGCCAAAGCTGGACCACTCATATACAGATTTGATCTTGTGGCTATGAGGAATAAATGTCCTGTTGGATCCCCCGATGACTTTATAACACTATGCCGAATACTAGAAGCGGTGTAGATAAAACAGTTAAATTCTGTACCTAAACTCATTAAGCCTCTTATTCTGCATAACTAGTTGTCCTAGGCACAAAACAGTCATAGGCTCCTGTGCTTTCACATTGAGAATAAAGATCCTAAACAACAGTTCAGATTTTTTTTTTTTCTGCTCATTGCTGCTTCACTGATTTTAGCCAAAACCTGATCAGATTCAAAAACCTTTCTCCTCCAAGATAAAATAATGCAAAGCCAAGATTCATGTAAGTATATTCTTGAAGACATGAAAATGTTGCTCAGGCACCTGCATTCAGCCTTGACTTAATACTAAATTCTGTAACTGTGAAAATATAAGAGACCAAAAATTCCTTCCTACTTTGTTACCAAAACCCATCCCCTGAAACTGGAAAAGGAATCAGAAGAAACAGTTACAGTCATCTCGTTTCTCATCTTGTACTCAGCTTCTTTTTCACCCTACATTCAATGTGTAGAGAGTAATTTGACAGGTCTCTTCTTACTTTTTAGTGATATTACATTTCCAGGAATTTTAACAAAAACAGTTTGTCATGAAAAGGTGAATTAAATTGACATACTGCATAGTAAGAATGCTGAATGGGAATATTCAGGTAGAATTGCTTCATTTGTTTGATTCTTTTTTAACTGTTGATAAACACAGGTTTAATGGTTCTAATCTCTATTAATCTTCTGTCCACTAACCACAAGGTTTCAGTGCAAGGCCCAAACTATTTAATAGCATCCATCCCTGTAAGTAGAGTTGTTTTCAAAATAAGAGATCCTGGAATAAACTGTGGGCAAGAGGACAAACCTATAAACAATTCAAACAGTTCTTTGTACAGAGATTGGGTGGAATATCAAACAAACTGCCAAAAGCTATGCAGCCAGCAGTTAAAGTGACTTGTGTACATTAATTCAAGAAAAAGTTGGATTATGCTTTGGAAAACAAGGAAACACTACAGGGTAGCAGCTTTTTTGGTTTGGTTTCTTTTTTACTTAGGGTCAGACTGTTTTCATGTCGATAACAAATATAATACAATTAGCACACTTTCTTATCTGCAAGACGCTTCCCTATGGTTACACAAAACTGACCACTGGGTTCCCTTTGCAAGAGTACATTTATATCACAGAATCACAGATTCATCGAAGTTGGAAAGGATCTCAAGAGATCATTGAGTCCAACCACCCCCAGCCCTCCGACAAAGCACAACTCCCTAAAGCAATACATTGCATAGGACTGCATCCAGGCAGGTGCAGAACCTTTACTTACTGAAGTAAACATTTCTCTCTTTAGCTTAAGAATGCATAGCAGCATTTTTAAAAGAAATTTAAGCCTGGAAAAATAGATGAGGAATACAAATAAAATACAGATTAAAAACACAGACTACCTGATAATTCAGTCCATACCTGGAGAAGAGCAGAATTGAAACAGCGTCTTCATCTATTACATGTTTCTGTCCTGTCCAACTCTTTTATGGTCATCAGTAGTCATTACATAACTGGGAAAACAATCAGTTACAGGAGAAATAGTTCAGAGAAAAAGAAAACAATATGAAAAGTAAGATGCAAATTCATTTTCGCCAAACTTTTATGTCATAATGAAACTGATACAAAATTGTTTTCATTGGGGGAAAAGTCACAGCTTCAGTTTGCCAGAAAATTAGACCTCCAAGGTGCTGAGTCTGGACATAGGAAAGAGGAAAAATTTAAAAAAAGAGAAAGGTTTCATGAAGCTTCAAACATTTAACTGGAAAAGGAAAAAACAAAAAATAAGAAGTTTCAAAAATTGATGGATTCATTAAAGTCCTTTCAATCACCCAAGCTGTCATCCCAGCGCCTAGAGTCACAAACAGAAGTAGCAACGATGAACATTTTTATTGCAATAGAAAGACAAAAGAGAAAGTGAATCAAAAATAAAATTATCACCCAGTTCCCTTCCAGTGCATGCTTGTTTCATTTGGCACATTACTTAATAGTCCATCCAGTATGTTTCTAAAGTCCTCAAAGAATCAAGTTCCTACTGTCTCACTTCAAAGATGGTTTTGTGACTTAGGAACCAATAGAAATGACATAGCTATAAGGTGGTGGGTAATGTAACGAGCTAAGGTGGCAAGAGGCCTGAGTGGATGAAACAGGTGCTCCTGACAAAACTCAACCACAAAAATTAAGTACAAAGACAGGGAAGCAAGGACAGGAAAAATACAGACCAGACATCGTCTAAGCAGGCGGATGAGTCTCAGCTGTGAGATGGGGTTAGGAAAATCAAAGCCTACCAGCAGCTGAATCTGGCAAGGTATAGGAAGGGCAATAAGAACAGCTTCTAAAAGGAAGATTAAGTAAAATGTATGCCAGCTGCTGAAAGGGATAGGGTACATGGAAAAGGCCATCAGAACCTCTTCCAAGCTCCCTTTCCCTAAAGATTGGGCCACATTTTTCAATATGCACTGTTCTGTGTTTCTATGATTTTATACTCAGAACCACCTTTGCCATTTGGTTTCCCACACCCCAGACACCATTGGAAAAGTCTGGATTCAGGAACAGTCACCCTTGGTGGGAACAAAACTTCAGAGAACACCTATGAATCCAGAAGGCTTAATAAAATGCATGCTGACCAATGTCATTGTGAAACTACTCTCAATTATCTCTGAAAGGTTATAGTGATCGGGAATAACTTCTAAGTAGGCAAAATTCCAACTCTTATTTTCAAGAAGGGCAAGGATGAGATTTTGGAGAAGTGCAAGTCAGTCAGCCTCACTTTGGTCCCTGGAAGGTGATAAATAATCTTGGAAGCCATTTCCAAACATATTAAGGACAGAAAATGTCATGCAGCAGTCAATATGGATTTAGGAAAAGAAAATCATGCAAGACCTACCTGACAGCCTTCTCTGATAAGACTAGACTAGTCAACAAGCAATGGATATTATTTATCTTGACTTCAGAAGAGGTTCTATACTGTTCTCACAGAAGAACTTAAGAATATGAGCTAAATAATCGGACAAGGAGATGAACTGACAAATGGCTGAATGGCTCTAAATGTTGCAACCAGAGGCAGGGAGTCCAGATGGAAGAGACCAATTACCATAAGTGTACTCTAGGGTCCAATACAGTTGAACATCTTCATTCATGGCTCAGCACACAAAATCAGGAGGAGCTGGTTGTGGTCCTTTGAAGGGACCTCAACAGAGAAAACAGCAGTTACATGAAGTTCAACAAAAGAGAATTCAAAGTTCTGCACCTGGGGAGGAATAAGCCTATGCATCAGTGCAGATTGAGGGCTGACTGGCTGAAAAGCAACTTTGCAGAGAAGGGCCTGGGGGACTTTGGAGGAAAGAAGTTGAATATAAGCCAGCAGCATGCCCTTGTGGAAAAATTCAACAGCCTGCTGGTCTACCTGAGGAAGAATGTTAGCAGCAAGACAATGTAGGTGATATTTCTCATTTACTTGGCACTGCTGAGACACATATGGACCTCTGGGTTCCCTCGGACAAGGAGGACACAGATATACTACAGTAAGTCCAGGAAAGTGCTGCAAAGATGATTAAGGGATGAGCTAGGCCTGTTTATTTAGTCCACATAGCAGAAGGCTTGAGAAATCTTACCCATGTGTAGAAATACCTGCTGGGAGGCTGTATTGAACAGCCAGACTCTTGAAGCAGGTTAAAACAATGAAACTGCTCTTTTCCCAGGTTTTCTGCATCATTTTGTGGTGGGTTAAAGACCACAATTAAATAGAATTAAAAGTAGCTAGGTCTCGATGAGATCTCAGATAGAATTTGCCAGACAATGAGTAGCTTAGAGAAAATGAAAGAGGTTTATTAAATCTATAACTATATACAAAAAGAAGAAAAAGGTTAAGCAAGTTAGTGCACACAAACCAGAAACTCCATCACAAATGCCAGCACTTATTCTGAGAAAAATACAATAGGAGGTCTTTGGGTTTTTACATTAGAGACCTGGGGAATGCATGTCAGCCAAGCAGAGAGGGGTACAACCATCATCTCTTCTATTTGTTCTGAGAGACGTGTCAGGTCCCCCGTAAGTCACCTGCCATGGTCTGTAGATGCCAAATCCTCGGCCGTTCCAGACCGGCAAACTCTTCAATTTTTCAGCGTAGCTTGTCTGGCAAAATGCTGATAAGACAGGCCTGATTCCTCAGAGCCTGAACTGCATCCCTCAATGCAGGAAACATGCCTTTTAAAAAGAACCCAGTCTCTTTTCTTGACAAAGGTTTAAGGATTCTTGAGTTCTTCTGCTTCTTTTAGAATAGACAGTTCAGCTAAGCATGAAGGAATTCTCAGATGTCTCTCTTGAGGCTTCTTCTCTCCCCAAATCTCGAGCATTTACAACTTTTCTCAGTGGCAGAAATGACAAACAGTTTCTCTTCCTGCTGATCAATGGCTCAAAGATGGCAGTGGCTGCATGGCCAGCCACGTGGCAAGCACAAGACAGTCGGCCTCAGCAGCAGCCTCCCTCATACTGTCAATGTGGCAGAGAGAGTTCTGTTTGCCTCCTTTCTGTCTCTCTTTTTCTCTTTCTTCCCTTCTCCCACTTTGGTTACAGGGGAAAGGGGAGTATTTTTCAGCCCACCATGGGTCACTGGATGCAGCTCTGGGTTGCTCCCTGTGGGGAGGATTTGGCACTAAATTCTTTCGTTTTGGCCCACTGTTCCAGCTCGAGGGGCCAGGACTGGGCCAGGGCATGCTTCTCAGCCCACGTCCTCCGGGCAGAAAGGGTACCAGGAGGCAACTGTTGCCTCTGGCAGAGTAGGCCCACCTCTGGGAGGGCAAGGAGGCTGCAGCAAGCCATCGTGTCCCCTCCTGTCCTCCCACCCAGAAGCTGAGGCAAGGAGATGGAGCCCTGTGTCTACGTGCCAGGGCAAAGCTCCCAGAAGAAAAAGGCTGGGCTATGCTGTCAGTTCTCTTTTATAGTGTCACTTATGCCCAGGACAGGTCACTGGAAAATTCCCTTAAAGTAAAACACACATTTTTCTTCATGAAAGCACAACCTACATCCGAAAATGCTGGTAATTTTCAAACCATAACAACTCTGTTTCTTGGTATCCAGTGAACATGCAAGTGGGAACAGGCACAAACTTAAATATATGACAACCCATTCAGATATAAAAGCTTCCTACTAATAGAAGTAGACCAATGGAACGGGTTGTGTAGAGAGAATGAGGAGTCTCCACCTTTGCAGACCTTCAAAATGCAACTGAACACTGCTGTACTTGACTCTGCTTTAAGCAAAGAGCCTGGATGTGATGTCCAGTGGTCCATTTTAACCACAACCATTCTGTGATTCTGTGCTTCAGGTAAAGCCTTCATGAAATGTAAAGTATGCTACATCTTTCAAGAACATTTTCCTTTCCTCAAAATCCAGTCAAAGGGACAGTAAAGATGAATAAAGCAGAAACCTTTTTACTAGACCCACACTAATTACCAAAAAACCCAGAACAGGACAAAGTCTGCCATGGAGATATAGTGCTATACTATACCATCAGATGATGCTCCATGTGCTGGAAGTAAAAATCTATGCCATTTAAGTTAAGACACAGAGTAGATTTACTAGAAAGCTTTTGTTTTCTTCATCCAAGCATTTATCATCATTTTAGGCTAACTAACAGCTAAAGTTCATCTTTTGTAATGATAAATTATGGCTGGATGAAACTTGTCTGGGCTTGCCCTTTATTTCATTCTTAGTTGCATTCCCTTGGTCTTTGAGGAACAAGAAGTCAAATTAGGACGTCGTCTTACAAAATGGTTTGCAAGAAAGCAGGGCTATTTCTGTAAACAATGGGAAAGTCCAGTTGTTGAATTCATAAGAAGAAAAAGAAAACAGGACTATTTGACAAAAAAATCCCAAATCATGCTAAAGGGTCTTCACAATGATGGAGGCGCCTCAAATGACAGATGTGATCTACCCTAGCTTAAGGTAAAATTTATACATTGAAGTCTGAGGGAGTAAAAGATTCACAATTAATCCCTCAGGATGCTACTAGAAACAAAATCATGGAAAAAAGTACGGATCAAACACTAAACTATGGACAAAGGTCGTGGAGAAAGACAGCATTTCTAAGCAAAAGCTTGAGATAATATCTGTAAGCAACAGTAGTGACAAGGGAGGAAGGGACAAGAATTGTGCCTGTACATATTTTTTTCTTGCCAAATACGCGGAAAAAATACCCAACATCACTGCTATGGTATTTTCTTCTCTAGGTCTAAAGGACAGCAGCAGTGGAATCTTCTGTTTGTGTTAAAGTGTCAGGAGGGGAAAGAACAAAGGCATGGAAACATCTGCTTTTAGAAGCCACTTGAAAAATAATTATGCAATAGCCTGTGAAGAACATCTGTTAAAAATGCTGCTGTCCACCCATCCCATAGAAAGAAGACACTTAAGAAGAATATAAGACCAGGAAAAGATCATAGCTCATTTATCTCTTGGAATACTTACTATGCCAAACATAAACTGAAACCCAAGGGTAAGTCTAGCAAGAGAAATACATGATCAAAGCGGGCAGGATGATATACCCCTGCCAAACAGATGGTACAACCTGCTGTTACATAATCAATACAAATGGAACCAGAAACCGTGCTTAGTGTTTGCACTCTTTCTGAATACAAACAAATTGCTTCCTGGGAATTTTCAGTCTTTCTATTCACAGAATCTAAGGCCTTGTAATTAGCCATGGAACTCTCCACTCTGCACCAGCGGGGCTATTCCAGCACAGGGAATCCCTGCCCATCACGAACTCAAATTTTCTGTAAATCTCATCACATGAGGATACATTATTATACAATTATTCATGATTGCTTTAACAGGAAATCTTTCAAGTAAACTAGTGAGTCCAATGCAGAATTTTGTTGCTACCTGAATTCTAAAGAATGCCTTTTCCTTATCACTTTGATGTACTCAGTCAGTACTGTTTTATACCTTCTAATGTAGGTGACTTACTTTTAAGCAGTAGTTGAGACAGTGTGCTTGGGCCTGCCAGCGAGCAGAAACTCACTGAACTACAATGTTTAATCCTATTCTATTCTGCCTACTCTGTAGACAAAGGAAGAGAGAGAAGCATGTGGGGGTGTTAGTAGACGAGAAGCTTAACACGAGCTAGCAATGTATGAGGGCAGTCCAGACAGCCAACTGTGTCCTGGGCTGGATCAAAAAAAGTGTCACCATCAGGTCAACAGAAGTCATTCTCCCTCTGTAGTCTGCTCTTGTGAGACCTCATCTGGAATACTGTCTCCAGTCCTAGAGGCCACAATACAAAAAAGACATTGAACTGTTGGAGTGAGTCCAGAGGAGGCCACAGGGGTGTTCAGAGGACTGGAGCACCTCTCCTGTGAGGACAGGCTGAGGGAGTTGGGGCAGTTCAGTCTGGAGAAAAGACAGAGGACATTCTAGTAGCTTTCCAGTACCTGAAGGGGGATACAGGAAAGCTGGAGAGGGACTTTTAATGAGGGACTCCAGTGACTAGGCAAGGGGGAATAGATTCAAAATAAAAGGGTAGATTTATAATAGATTTTAGGAAGAAATTCCTCACCATGAGTGTGCTGAGGCATTGGAACAGGTTGTCTAGAGAAGATGATCTCTGAGGTCCCTTCCAAACTAAGCAATTGTATGATAAAAGTCCACATTTTAGTTCTTAAGAATGCTTACATGAGCAAGACCACAACACCTAACACCTGCCAACTTCCGCACTGAAGACTCAACATAGCTAACTTCATCTGTAGAACAACTGGCAAATTACTGATGAGATCCTACATGGTATGTGACAGGAAAAGGCTTGATATGAGACTCTTGTCTCTCCTCAAGTTCATCTTCAAATTCTCAAATTCAGTTGCATAAGAAATTTTGCTCTTCTTACTCAAAGAAGTTCCCCTTGGGTCCCAGAACAGATCCCTAACTCATTGCCATATGTTGCCGTATTTGCCTCCGAAGTGGCTATTTTTCAGTAGGAAGCCAAGCACTTGCTACAAGTACAATATGGTTTGTAAAATGCTTTGAGGTCCTGAATGGTAAGGGACAACTATTATAATGTAAGACAATATTATTTTTATATCAATAGTGACTCCAAAAATATACTCATCTTTCTGCTTAAACTGTCAGAAGAAAATATAATGGGCAGGGGGAATTTATGCATGCCCAAAATAACTGTAAACCAGATTTTAAATTCATGGAAATTCTGAGGAAATATATTCTCAAAACAACAACTTGTAAGAAGCATAATCACATTGTTTTTTGCAAATAAATAATCTTTTATTAACATTTTAGCTTCTGTTAGTCTCAGTTCTTTCCCAAACCATCCACAGTGATTAATGCAGATGGTTTAATGAATGTTTTCTATTCTATGTATATCTTTTTAAAGAAACATTTAAATGAGCCCAAAAACACAGCCCATATCTTCAGGGTTTGGTAAAAGCTATATGTGTTTTGCTGTCTAAAAGCATTTACAGATGATGAGTAAAACTTAATGAGCATGACAAATTTAGGTATTTGTCAAGGAGTAGGAGGGCAGGTGGCAGAAATCTATGAGTATGTGCTGCTGTCCTCAAGTGCTTCTTTGAAATCCACAGGCTCTCGGTAGTGTTTCAGAACAAGATCAGGGAGCCAAATCTGAAAATGTCTCTTGTAGATCGAGGATATCTCATCTAATTCCCATACAAGAATAGATATTTTTGAGATCTGGGAAGGGAGTTTATGAAAATACAGCTACACAGCAAGAGCTTTGTTATATGCCCCAGGTTAAAATGACAAAGGAAGAGCTCTTCCTTCCACAGCCTTTCAAATTCACTGGCAAGGAAAGAAGATACTGAACTATATTGCTCTCTGAATATTTTGCTCAATTAAAGACTGTGAAATTTGGGTAAAATAAACCATCTTCAAATTCCAGTCTCCTGCAGCCGAAATGCAGTGAAGCCACCAGAATGAAGACCAAACTAAATATTATAACTGATCAAAATTCATCCTGGTTTTATGCTTCAAACTACATGGAAGTCTGTAATATTAAATGGGATTATAGGATTAGTGCAGGTTTGCCTTTGGCATGTGCAAAATGTGGCATCTAGCTTCAGTACAGAAATTCTTCAGCTAACATAGGTTGGTGGGTCAGATCGCTATATTAGTACAGGACCAGCAGGTAAATGCTGTAGGATTGCAACCTAACTGTACATGATCCAGCAATAGTTTGTTACAATGCTGCCACTAACTTACAGTGCCAGTTCATTTAACAGTCAGTGCAATTTGATCAAACTCTTGAGTACCACCCAATTTGTGTTTAAAACATTAATTGATCTCTCTTTTGACTATTTCAAATTGCCTTGGATTGGGGAAAGGGTATAACTGTGTTTAGTGATATCTTTTTTTTTTAAGGGGAATAAAAACTACAAAAGGAAATTCAAGGGTCTTGAACAGTACAAAGACTCATCTATATGGGAAAGTTCTTTTGGATTAAGGTAGAGTATAATTTAAATGTAAATTTTCCTGGTTAACTCCTGGTGAAATAGCAGCTTCTGGTATCATTTGCGTTACACAATCTTACCTGAGAATCAGCGCAGGAAATTACAAAATCCAGGACAATCTATCAGGAGGGCCACTCCGCAATAATTTCTTGTGAGAAAAGCTCTGGATTTGATGGTTCAAATGCTGTTATGTTGTACACCAAAGTCTTTTTCTGTAACTGAGTGGTATGTCATCTCCATCAGTTGCTCAGTTCCACTGGACTCTTCTCCAAAGCCTACTGGTGAAGAAACAAAATTGTGTTGGGACTTACTGTGAACAGAGGGTAACACTGACATTTTCATTTAGCAGTGCCCTCTTCACAATTCATAGCCAAACTTCATGTACATGGGTTAACAGCATTCCTAAACATGCTTAGGTGAAAGAATTAACCATTTTCTCTAATGCAGATAAGACACAATCAACACATCAGTGAGAGAAATTTGTAAGAACATATTGACAAGAACAGCTCCTGCCCAACAAATGTACTTTGGCCCAGGCTATAAATCAGCACAAGTAGGGAAAGCCCTAGACAATCTTGGCCTCTCTGGAGGAAAGAGAAAATGTAATCTGTTACTCAGACATTTGTGTGAGTAAAATGCAACCCCTTGCTCTTATGAAATGTAAAAGGCTGTTCAGAGAAGGCAATAAACCAGTTTTATTATGTCACATACTGAAAGGGCCATCAGATAGCCAGTTAAATGATCACAGGATAAATGAAATCAGACAGGTCTGACTTCTGTCAGCTTGCTTATAAATCTTCTAGTCCTGACACTTGCCCATATTATGGGTGTCAAAGAATTATTTTACGTTCATTAGCCTTTGATTAATATTATGCCCATTTCCATTCAGAAACATTGTGGGACTGTAAAACATGTAAGTATGCTCCAAACCACACATTTTACAGTAGCAGCAGGAAAAAAAATACCTTGTCAGCTGAAGAACAAGGGCTGTCTCCAAATTTCACATTACATTTTGCTACTACCCACTACACAGATTAACATAGGGGTTTTTTTACCACAAATCCAACTACAATAAACAAAATTACATAGTTCCCTGTCTAGGGCACTAAAGACAAAATATTCTGTAACACTTAGAATACAGTGGAATGTAATACATGGTAGAATAAAACTGCACATATGAATGGAGCCTTGCCAAGGCACTTTTGTTCCTTAAGTGGACAAGTAAAAATCTGAAGCAATGTCATTCAGAATTCAAAGATAAACCTTAAACCTCAGGGCACTTTTTGAAACACTCTTGCCATGGTTTCCTAGTTGTACATGCCATATTTAAGCATCTTTCCACTGACAGTGCATAAGAAAAGCATTTCTCTGGATGTGATAAGGAAATTTTAGCTTATTTGTACATCATTAAAAGATTAATAACTCACTGGTTTTTTTCTCTCAAAGTTTTCCCTCTGTTACTGTTCTCTCTTTCATTAAGGCTGAAATAGAGCTTGTTACAGCAAAAACACAGGCCTCCACAATTTGAAACATAGCAGTAACTGCACGCAGTTCTACCAATGCCATATTCTCTTCCTCCACGGTTTACACATGTTATCTAGCATCATTGGTCTGTGATACCAAAATTATGATGTTCTAGTTGCCTTAGATCTATCATGATACCTGTGTTACTGCCATACACAGATGCTGCCACCTTTTGTGCTTTTCCAGATCTCTCCCAGGAAGCAACTCATTCTTGATTAAGTGTGGAAAATGTTTCACTAACATAAGTAAATTGCTCCTTCACTGTTAATTACCACTGATGTTAGCACTCTAGGCTCTTCGTCTAGTGGGCAGAGGAAATAACACATTTAATAAATAAAGATACATTAACAAAGGTCATTTGTCAGAGTCCTGAGGTTTAGAAACCCTTAAGTTAACTTCATATGTGTTAGTTCAACCCCTTTCAACTTCTCTGTAAAAGTAACAACTGTAGGCTTGGACAATCTCTGGTTAGTGATCTCCTTGATGTCACATCCAAAGGTAATATAATTTTATTCTATTAGATAAGCCCCTTTACATTTATCCAAGTGTCATTTTCAGCCTTCTCAGTAACCACATGACTGGGGATGCTCATGTTCCATTAGTCACATACCTTTAATTCTGAATACTATTCAAGAATATTTAATACAGAGTTCTACCTTCTAAGCATAGCAACATAGCTTTGAATGTTCAGTTCTGCACCCTGCACCCTGAGACAAGGGACCAACCATAACACAGCCATTTGCTGTACCACAGCTCTTCTCATTTCTTCACGTCTACAGACATTTCTCTGAACCAATCTGATTATTAAGTATGCAGCTTGGCTGCAGTGCACTCTGCCAAGGGTTGCAGCAGATTACAGAATCACAGAATCATCATGGCTGGAAAGGACCTCCAGGCTCATCGAGTCCATGCTGTTTGTCATGGCCATTTTTAGATCACTGTCTGGTGGACACCATATCCTAGGAGCAGCAGCTGCCTACCTGATTATATTATATTTGCAGAATATGTTTTAAAAAGTTCACTTATTTTACCACATACAAGCACTATTATTGCATTCCTAATTTTACTAATCTGAGCACTACCAGCACCATCTCAATACTATCCTGCCTCCTTTCTGACTGCCTTGGTTTAGTTTTTGTGATGGGTTAGATTTTAGGACCCAGAAAAATTCATGTGTCTCCCAATCCAGTCCCCTCTGCCCCACAGTGGGAACAGAAAATGTGGGTAAAGGACCGGGGGGGCTCTACTACCAGAGGGACAATCCGAAAGCAGGGAGGTGGCCAAGCAGTCCGTGGCCAGCCGTGGAGGAGAGAGGACCAATGGTCCCACACTCTGATTGCCCTTAGCCCGCCTGCCTTCTCCTGCGAGCTATGCTTTGCTCCCTTTCTGTGGTGCCAGTTGAGTTTTTATCAATTGGTGGTGGTAGATCGGGAGGGGACTTTGCACTTGCTTTTTTGCCTTAAACCAATTCCAAGTGCGGCTCTGCGAGCACCGGCATTGCGGAGAGCCGGCACGGTCCCAATCGCCCGGCGCAGGGTACACGCAGGGGAAGGGGTGCGCAACTGGGCTGCGGCACGTCCCCTCCCTTCCTTCCCTTCTGGCGCGTGGCTGCTGCGGAGCAAGTGGGGTGCGAGTGCTCGTTGCTGCTGCTGCCCCCTGACGAGCGCCCCTTACCGACAGGAGGCCGGAACATCTAATTGCCTTTTGTGCATAGTTCCCTTGCACCATCCCTAAATTTTCCTTTTCTTTATTGTGGAGGTTTTTCTGTTATTATTGGTTTTTTTCTGTCGTTATTGTTTTTTTCTTTATTTTAGATTTATTTCATTTTTAATAAATTTTACAATTTATTCAAGTTTTCAAATTCATTTATATTCCCTTCTTGTATTGGTGGGAGGGGAATCTAACATCTGTTCTGGAGGGTTCCGCCTTTAACCCTTAAACCAGAACAGTTTTGTACTAACGAAATCCTCAGTAAGTTCAAGGACAGTATAAATAATATTTACAAAGAAATCACTTCCAATGCACATTAAAAAAAGCACATAGACTTGAAATTCCAAGGTGTTGCCCTTTAAGATTTGTCTACTGTTTGTGAGAGACAGGCAAGCATCAGAGCAGATACTTTTATGATGGATTTATTTCCCAGGCATATTTGTGCCAACTTCATTGACATACAACTGAAAATAGGCTTAGTTTCTATAACATCCAAGCATTGACAACAGTGAAAATACGGTAAGTTGAGGCTTCCCATAACATTGCAGAGAAGACTCACAACAGACATACTAGTAAAGCTGCAGTTCAAACAATGAAAGTCTGATGGCAATCTGTTTCTCTTAATTTAGTCTATCAAGAACTGATTAATTATAGAACTGCTTGACCCATCCCTGCAAAAATATGCATGCTGAGCATTACAGATTGTATTTAATCACTCTTTCTTGAAGATCTGGAAATAGGAAAACTACATATTCAAGGATATGGACATAGAAATTGTTTCATATGACCTCACAGCCAAGGGATTTGAAGCATAAGGAACTGTTTCTTTCCATTTTAAAAGACTAGTGTTTTAGAAAGAGTTAGGGGTGGGGTTTTTTTTAAACAGCTGAATACAGCAAGGTAAATATGATCTTTAATGTATTGATAAAAGGTCCCCAAGCCTTGATCAGGGAACAAATTTGTTTCGTCATCTGCCTGTTGAAGCAAAGTATTACATCAAAACATCCCTTCAACTTTCTCACAACTAGGGCGGAAAGAAGAGATGTCTTTGCAGAGATTGGAAGTTAAACCAGAATAAGAGAAGATGGAATTGGAAGTAAGAGGTAACAGATTTTTGCCAATGATGAAATTAGCAAATCTGATTGGACACTTCACTGAGATAGATTGATTCCAGTCTGATGTTGTTTGAGATTAAAAAGAGTAGAATCAGAATCATAGAATCATTATGGCTGGAAAGGACCTCCAGGATCATCAAGTCCAGCCCTCATCCTAACACCTCCCTAACCCCTACACCATGGCTCTATCTACTCTGTTTGTAAACACCTCCAGGGACGGTGACTCCACCACCTCCCTGGACAGTCTGTTCCAGTGCCCAATCACTCTCTCAGGAAAGAACTTTTTCCTAACCTAAACCTCCCCTGACACAAATTGAGGTCATTTCCACTTATCCTATCATTAGTAGTTTGTGAGGAGAGACCAGCACCAGCCTTGCTCCCACCTCCTTTTAGTTAGTGGTAGAGAGCATTAAGGCCTCCTTCTAAGCCTCCTCTTCTCTAGACTAAATAATCCCAGTTATCTCAGCCTCGCCTTATAGGACCTGTATTCCAAACAACTCCTCAGCCTCATTTTACCCATTTGGCCCAATTCCAGCACCTCAATGTCCTTCTTATACTGTGGCACCCAGAACTGGACCCAGTACTCAAGGTGCAGTCTCACAAGTGCAGAGTTTGGGGCACCTTCACATCTCTACTCCTGCTGATTACACTGTTCCTGATGCAGGCCAGGATGCCACTGACCTGCTTGGCCACCTGGGCAAACTGCTGGCTCCTGTTGAGCTGGCTGTCAACCAACAGCCTTAGGTCCTTCTCTGCCAGGCAGCTCTCCAGCCACTCTTCCCCAAGCCTGTAGCACTGCTGGGCTTGGTTGTGACCAAAGTGCATGACCCAGCATTTGGCTTTGCTAAACCTCATCCCGTTGGCCTCAGCCCATCACTCTAGACTGTCCAAATCACTGAATCACTCTGGTTGGAAAAGCCTCCTGGGATCATCGAGTCCAACCATCTACCCTACCTTACATCTTCACCCCTAAACCACATCCCTCAACACCTCATCCAAACAATCTTTAAACAGATTCAGGGATGGCGAATCAACCCCATCCCTGGGAAGCCCATTCCAGTGCCTGACCACCCTGTCTGTGAAAACATTTTTCCTAATATCAAGTCTAAACCTACCGTCTTGTAACTTGAACCCATTCCCTCTTGTTCTATCACTAACTGCTTGTGAGAAGAGACAAGCCCCAACCTATCTGCAATGTCCTTTCAGGTAGTTGTAGAGAGTGAGGAGGTCTCCTCTTAGCCTCCTCTTCTTCAAACTAAAGAGCCCCAGCTCTTTCAGTCTTTCCTCTTAAGATTTGTTTTCCAATCCCTTCACCAGCTGAGTTACCCTCCTCTGCACCTGCTCCAGCATCCCCACATCTCTCTTGTATTGAGGTGCCCAAAACAGGACACAGTATTCAAGATATGGCCTCACCAGAGCCAAATACAGGGGGACAATAACTTCCCTACTCCTGCTGATCACACTATCTCTAATACAAGTAGCAACTAGATTTAAAGTAGAAAAAATGGTGTAGGCTGCAGGAAAATCAGTTTATGACTATCACGTTAAGAAATGGAAAAGATAGCTCAGTGTTCAGCTCCACAAAGACAGAAGCACTGAAGGCAGAACACTGGGTTCTCAGCAACCTCAGCAGACTCAGCTGTGCAAAGTCTGTGTCTTCACAAAGGGTGCTTGAAACAGTCCCTTGGATTTAGGTACCTAAACTCTGCCTAAGTTTTGCTTTAGGCATCTAAGTGCTTTTTTGGATCTCACTCTAATTTCTTACTAATCAGAAACCTTTCCAAAAACTCCATTAATTTCTCCAGCAAAGACCAGAACACCATGAGATTATTTCAATAATCAACAAAAATAAAGTATTGAATTGCTTTTCTGGTTTTGAATTAACTATTAAAAAAGCACATCTGCAAGTAGACAGAGCATTTGTTTTTGTGATTAAACCCCTTTATAATAAGAAAGTACATGTACTGACTTCTTAGTCACTCAGACTTCTACAGATTTAATAACTACTGCTTCATTGTTAGCAAGAATATATAAATATTCATTGTTAGCAAGAAATATATAAATAATCTTCATTAACCCATTATATATGCACCTCACTTGTCCACGCCAAGAAACAGAAACACTGCAAGAAACTCCAGATCTTCACAATGTCCTCCACACTACTGGGAGATTACTCGGCATCTGCATGAAAACACACTCTCTCTGCAAGAGAACACAGGATTAAACAAATACTGAATGATCTGGAAACAGCAGGACATCTAATCCAGGCAAGCATAATGACTCCGTTGTGTTTTCTTGGGAAAGAAAAATACCCTTTTTCCTTCGTTTAGAATGCCAGGGTGGAGATAACACATATCATTTCACAGGGCTAGAGTAATGGTCAGAATATGAACTAAAAATAGTAAGAAGTGCATGCTAATTTTAAATAAACCTGCATACTGGAATGAGAAGGAATATGGTTTAGCCAGGATATACTCCTCTTCTCTTTACCATGTAAAGTAAGAGAAATCAGAAGGAAATTGCAACTCATCGCCCTTACAGGAAGTATCTTTTATTCTTCCTGGCAGACTTTTAGTATTCAAGCTGCTACTTTCATCTTCTTTTGATTTACATAATGATTCTGTTTGTTTGTGTTGAGCCCAGATTCTTTATGAGCTCAGTATATTGTCAACAATGAGACTTTCAGCTGGGCTTTATGGATGCCAATGCCGAGTTGCAATTGCGTCAGCTGAAGTTGGTCAGAACCACAACCTTCAGATTCATGACTAAACTTAGGATGGAATTAAACCTATGTTCTATCTCAGAGCCATTCGTCTTCTACATAGTTGTTTAATTCACTTGAATCTCCAAGGTGTGCATCCCACAGGAGGGAGGAGATGTGACTTCTCTCAAGAGCAGAAAAAAATGTTCTGCTGGGACCGTCATATCCCTTGAAGTTGAAAAAGGATAGCTGTATATACAATATCAGGCCATGTTTCTGACCTTTTCAAGAAAGCAAAAAAGCTATCTGAACCTGTCACATCTCTAGCCACAAAACTGTATTTCAACATTGGTACTTTGTATCAGTATTCTAATAACAGGATGCATAAAAGGTAAACAGAACAGAAATAAGTTCATATAAAAGATCTGTTAAAAGTGTCCTTTTAGAGGAAAACATCCATTAACTCCTCATCTGTCATGGCTCAGACTCATTTGGCAAGATAAAGTACTGTAAATGCAGGAAACATCTCAAAAAATACCACAAATCAGGTAAGAGCATGAAGGAACTCTGGAGAGCATACGATATTCAGGTACAGACCCTGGGAACTATGATGACAAATAACTGCTAACATCACTAGGCTGTCGCTTATACTAACTATAACAGAAGACTTCCAAATGTCCCTCTACTCTCAGAACACCCAAAGAGCCCACCAGCAGATGATACCAGCATTCTAAATAAACTACCATTATAATTTCACCTAGTGATAAAGCCATGGCAACTTTCTCCGTGATGATATTAGTGGCTGTGGCTACCTTTGTTAAAGGAATTCAAATACCTCTCAAGAGCAGGTATAATATCAGCAAATGGGGATCCATGCTCTTCCAAACTGTAGCACCTGAACACAGAAAAGGTCTCATTTTGGTCTTTTGCTAAAGGACTTTTCAAGCACAGGTTCAATCTATACATGACTTTCTGAAGTTGAGGCCCACCTACTACAGAATTCAGTATCATCAAGAAGGGGACATTCAAAATGAAAAGTTTATTTCTTACCTTATGAAATGCTTCCACTATCACAGGATGTTCATTTCTTTGTGAACCCAGAGGTGTTATCTCCATTCCACATCCAGCTAGGGCATATTTCTAACATGCTGTGTTTATTCTCAGCTTCCAAAATGTATTGCTGTTTATGGTGAGGGGTGTGGGAGAAGCAGATAAACAGGGCAGGTCAGGCTAAATTAAGATCACAAAACCATGCTATATTTTCATCAACTAGCTGATCTGCTATGAAACAGGATTTCAAACTTCCTTTGGATTCCTTAATAAACAAATTCCCAAGAGCTTTCTGTGTATGCCGATAGTCAGCTTTCTGTTTTTTTAATGACTCTTCAGAAAGGGCACACACTGATTCCTTGGAGCGATAGTGCTTTTTATCTAAAGGGACTTTGTAAACAAATTGATCCAGATGTTTTGCTTGAGAACTCTCCAGACATAGTAAACTATTCCTTACTACAGCAGCACTTAATTTCCTCTATCTGCAACTAACATCTCAAAACAGACTACTTTTCAAAAGACAATATTTTTCAAAATGTTGCATCAGCGTTAACAAGGTCATTTGGACATTTTCTTCAATAAAAATCTATCTTCTATATGTGGATGCACTTGGTGCCATATAATAGTTTCCAAAAAGGATCAGGATCAAATATACTAAGAAAGTATTTGAATCCCTTTCCTAAGCCACTGAAAATGTATCGAAGAAATTGTGAGAATTTCATTTTTCGTCTCCTTTGTTACATGATTTGCCACATTTCTCTTTAAAGAAGTCCTCAACACATGGAATGGTAAGGGATTCCTAAGCCCAAGTTTAAAACTCAGACCACAGCTATCCTATCCCATCAGGATGATAATAAACTGAGGAAAACAAGAAAAGCAAAGGAGCAATAGGTCTGTGGACTAGGTAAAGGAATATTTCAAGAATCTGACAATGTAGGCATACATACGTTCAAAAATATATGAAGAATGAAACATGATCCCCGTATTTCTTAGCGGCATGCCCAACAGGCTATTCTTCAGAAATGCAGAGCTATATGTTTTACTAATTAACTTTTTTTAAAAGCATTAACAAAAAAGTATTAATTTACTTTAAAGATAGAAGGGACTTTCAGAAATAAGAACAAGACAACTATATTCTCTGTAAAAAGATCGCTGTCTAACACATTCCAGCTAAATATACTACACCAAAATACATTTTAGATGATCTCCCTAACTTTCACTAGATGTTTTTCTTTCATTTCACAATTATGTGACCAGTACTCTTTCCTAATTACAGGCTTTCTGAAGGTCAGATGCTGACAAAAATAGTAACCAGCTTTCCAGTCTGTGCTTTCTGAATCAGAATATTTGCTTTAAATTTAAGTCATTGGTAGCTTTCCAGTTACTATAAGGACGATGGGATCAACTGAGTGCACCGCAACAGATTACAAAGCAGGTGGCTTGAGGCTAAATCTACAGTTTCCTCACATAGCTTTGTAAAGTGGGGTGCAGATAACTCCTAATGAGTTTTAAGGGCTGTCTGGTCACTTAGTTGCATACAAGGTCTAGAGAGGTCAAGGTCTAAGGATCAGAGCTTCTAATTACTTTCTATTAAATACTCGTTAGTTGTAAAAGATGTTGCCAGAAGACCTATCAGAGCTATAGTGTCTAATTAGTAAACAATAGTGCCTTTGTAAGACCCTCAGGACTTGAAAAATTACTATAAGATACTGAAAGAGAAAATGAGACAGCCAAAAAAAAGAGGTGAATCTGAGGACACAGCTGAAAATTAAGGTCATTGTTCTATATCACATTCCCCATGTAAAAGAGGAATTTGAAACTCTTCGTCTATTGAATTCTCCGGCATTTGGCAGCATCAATTCTAATGTTGAGTTAAGCCATTTAGGAGGCAGATTTGCAGAGCCTTTCATTGCAAAATGAACAAATAATGAAATATGCTTTATTTCATAACCTGTATTTGTTACAAACACAACTTACTGAGCTGTTGCTCATTCCATAAAAGCTAATAAAAATAAGATATTAATATGACTAAGGCCAGCATTTTTTTACTTCCTTCAGATAAAACCCTTGTGTAAAAGCTCTTGTGGTTTGGTGATGTTGTGCTGTTGCTGAGTGGCAGGGTAGGATTCAGTGATGCAAACCCCTTCAGACTATTGTTATGCTGGTTTTCTCCCAGGATTCATACCAGGAGACCACATCAACTCTCACACCTAAAAGTGGAGAGCACCTGGTAGGCATGAAATCTGCAATGACATGTCTTAAAGCAGAAGTAACTCAAGTGGGTAGTAAAGAGATAACAGGCTCAAGCTTTGACTAATGAAGAGAGCCATGCACATAGACCAAAATGCTAGCATTCAACCGAGTCATAAGAAAAGGTAATCATTATGTCTCAGGACAAGGAATGCTAGCGTGTGGTGCTAAGGACTTGCTCAGCTGGAGAATGAGCTCAGCAGCCAGAATTATGGTCTCTAGGGTCAGGAGACAAATTCCTGAAGATCCTTTTAAAGACAGCACAGCAATTCTGGAACAACTCCAAAGTACTCTGACATTTCTTTTCTTTTTGTGTCTTTGGGCACCCCAAAACATGGCACTGTTCAGACTTCCTGGACCTATGAAACATTTTGAAAAATTAAATACTCCAGTTTTTACCATGAACTCTCTGGTGCTTCTCAGCCTCCTGACAGCCCTCGAATTACCTGGACTGCAGCCTTCCTTGCAATATCTTGGCTCTGCTGTTCTCAGTCTGCCTGGAACCAATTAATGCATTAGCACAAAAAATGAAAAAGGAATTAATCATCCTTTTCTGAACCTGAAAAGATTCAAGTTCTGGACAGGCCTTTATGGAGATGGGGTAAGACATGAACCGAGTCACCCCTTCCTAGCTGACAGAAAGTCTTGCTATTTATTTGCTTTCTTACCAACTGGGACCCCAGTAAGTACTGCAGCTGCTTGTGTCAGGCTTGTTTCTCTCCCATCTGTCCTCTACAGCACCATGTTAGAAGATGAAAAAGGGCACCACCATCTACCCACACTCTTCCCTGTACCCTCCCAGGATGCAAACTGTCCAATAAAAGGTTGCCAGAACCCCTCCTTTGTTATCTCATCTTTTGATGGATCTTTTTGGCTGCATACCCCAACATACCAACGCAAACAGGAACCCATGATCTTTTTTACCTCAGCCATTAATTTGTAGCCTTACTTCTGCCATGTAGGTGAACCTCAAAAATCTCTTAAATTTCTTATAATTCTGTCTATCCAGAGAAACACCTGTTTATCCAGTTCCCTTCCCCTGCTGCAGTTAACCCACTCTCATATCTCTCAGACACAATGAAGTGCTTTATCCTCCCTGGGGCTCACAGCCACTCCTCCTGCCCTGCTAAGCCTCCACCAACCCCTCCCACAAGCCCAGGGCATTCCTAAGCACAGACTAAGGCTGAATGAGTCCTTAAACTCGAAATCTTAGAATGCCCAGACGATCAACAAACCTCTTCCTCCTCCTCCTCCTCCTCCCTTCTGTTTCTGGCCCTTGGTAAGCAACACGTGTGAAAGGCTGAAAGAGCAACTCCTATCAGCAGTGCATCAATGCTGCCTGTGCTCTCCAGCATCAGTTTGCAGATGCTTCTCAGGGCCAGCATCATTTAATAAACTCACCCTGTGCCCGCGACAAGCAGTCAGCAACATGGGCATGGCAGAATAGCTTTCAGTCACACCTGGCTGCCAGGAACAGCTAGCTCAGCCTCAAGAATCTCAGCTACTCTGCAGGCCTCTGTCCCCTGCAATCCCAGCCCTGATCCCATCTACACCCTCTCCATATTTTTCAGCCGTACACAATTTCCATTTCTACACCAAAATGATCCTGTACCACCTTTTATATGCTTCAAAACGTAAGGGCTGTCTTTTCAAAATGTCAGTTAAGCAAGGACAGAGGGGAAATGACATGTCGGGAGTACAGTGGAGCATTCAATCCTCTGGCTCACTAATTAGGATTTATATACTGGAAAAACCCAATTCCTGGCACCGGTGAGTTAATAAAGAAATGAAAAAATGTCTGGAAAATTCAAAAAACTCGAATAATTGTCTAAGAAAACTAGCCCATCTGGTCATTTCCCTACCCATTGTTATTAGCACCACAATTATTTCAGCAGGAGGCAAGCTGGGAAGAAGTTAGACAGAACCAATGGAGAAAAGCAGTAGCAAAATAGCCTACCATTCAGAGAGTGACTCTTGAGAGAAAGCAGATCTGCTGCTAAACAGGCAAGTCTACTGCACCGTGTACTTCTTTGAACCGTGACTTATAGTGTTTAAACTGGAGAGAATTACTTCCACTAGGGGTAACACAACTGCCAAATTACCTGGATCCTTCTGTGCAGTCATTTACATTGGCCCATAAATTGATAATATCCCGATATCTACACGTTTGGTCTAGTGGTAGGAAGGGAGGTACAAGGCACAAGGCAAGAGAAAACAGATCTCCAGACAACAATTCATACAGCATATGTGTGTACAGGAAGAGGATTCGCTTACATGCTCTTGAGACTCAAATGCTCGCCGTAAACATTTCCCAGAGCCTAAGAGTGAATCTGGTAAGATACTTGTCCTTCTTTCATAATTGTTTTTACGAGGAAGGCAAGAAAAAAACATCCCAGGAAGAACGCCAGTAGCAGTTGCACTTTGTTGATGATCCTTTGCGTTTTTTGCTGTATATTTTTGTGTGGCGATATTTCATGATACAAACATTTTGACAGTTTAATGGGGTTCTCTTGCTACTCTGCAGCATAATCCTTCAGGAGTCTTAAACAGAATGAACCTCTTGCTAACGTATTCATTACTAAGACTTTTCTCTTTTTTTAAATCTGTGTAAAAATTATCAGCCATGCTTCACCAAGTAAAGTATGCTCATTCGCATTGCAGCTAAGTTGGGCAACTTTGAGTAAGAGGTTTAGACACTCCCGTACTAGGCAGTACACCTATTTTCAGTACCTCAGATCTGCAGGGAAATTCAAAAACACGACAGTGTGTCATGCTCAGTCACAGGATACGTTAGTGCCTCAGAATTTAATCAAAAGTGGGCAAAACACCCGATGGCAACATTTTCAGGAGGCAGCCACCTAGAACTGGACACAGGGAAATGTTAAGAAGAAAAGTATATCATAAATCCTGTTCATTCAGGGATGCAGTTTGATTTACAGAATCTAATTTCTTTGCTTAGTTCAAGGGAGCTCAAACACATTTCTAAAGAAAGTTTCCTACTTGCAAGCATGATCAACGCCTCAAGCACAGGGGAGAAGCTCTGGGCCCAAAATAAACATTAAAACCTGAAGCACTGATATCTTTTAACTTGGTCATTGATATCTTCATCAAGATATCTTATTGATATCTTCTTCCTCAGAGGTACAACTGAAAACATCTTTTTTTTATTTTTCACCTCCCTTGGTAACCTGTGAAAAGGGGATTCTTTACAGGGACGAGATACTCATACCTGGAATTTTTTCATTCACAGCGTCCTTGCACATCTGTGCAATTTGACAAAAAATAGTGTGTTCTAAATCATACTTTACCTAACAAGGAACTGAAGAACAAAAGGGTCCCAAGGAGGTTACACGTAGAGCTGTAAGTGGAAGGAACAGCTCTACTGTCAATGACTTTCATAACTGACCGCACAGAAGTCAAGAAACTGAAAACTTAACAATTGGAGAAAAGAAACTGCAAAGTAAGACTATTCTAAAGCCTTTGTTTCTTTTCTTATTTGTTTTAAATTACTGCCTATTTTCAGCAAATAACTCAGGCTTTGATTTTCTTTGTTAAAGAATCAGTATTTTGATTCCTGCTCTTCAGTTGAGAAAGGAATCAGTACCTTTCCTATGAGATATCCAGGAAATCATCAGGCAAATCATAACAGGACAGACTTGGCATTTCTTAAATTTTGAAGTAAAAATCAAAATGGAAAAAAATTCAATATTTTTCATAGAACATAAAGTAGCAAAAATTGATTTCTGCCAAACCTTAACAAAAATTATTTCAAATCTTTCTTACCAAAAAAAGAAAGGGGGGGGAGAGGGGAGGGGGAGGGGGGAAGCATCATTAAGCTGGAATGCATGGAAGGAGAGTTGTTCTGTTATGGCATTTTTTTGGTTTGGACTATTTTTTTTTAAAGACCTAAAAGAAATTTCAAGGCTTACACTTGCCTTGGAGCCTCATTGCCAATTTTTGTGGTTTTACAACCACAGACATTTCNTTTGAGGGAGGAGTTGTTTGTTTGTTTTTCTAAAGTATTTTTCTCTTTCCCATTGTCACGGATAATACCCACACACTAAACAAGGGAAGCTAACACCAAAATGCATGCAGAGAAATTGTCTATTCAAACCAAATGACATTTTCCTTTCTTCATCTCCAAAGTCTAAAGACTCTCCCTGGCTGGACTGCTAAAGTGAGAGGGAGATGTCGCTTCTCTTCCCAACCTGACACCCAAGTTCTGCAGGACCTTAATTCCTCCACTGATTTCTTTTCTGTAAGCTAAGGCAGTGTCTTTGCCCAGTATAAGGAGTAAAATCTAGTAGTCAAACTCAGCCTTTTGGCAGGGCATGCTCTGCCAAGTAGCAAAAGATTGAGCGTTCATATGTTTCCAGTGCAGTTAAGCCTGGGACAAGCAGACATCAAGTGTTTAGCCCTATCTCACAGAAGCCAGCAAGAGCAGGCAAGACTAAGTAAAAGGTGTACCTTGTGGTGACATTAATCACGACATAGGTGAGATATCTATGACCCTGGGGATATGTTGTGAGCTGCCATACAAGTCAGAGGCTGGCCTCTTGGACATGCCAAGTGAAGGATACCCATGGATACCCATGTCAACTCACAATTCACACTGAAGTACTGACTGTGGTCTTGCCTGCAGAAATTCTTCTACAGTATGTAGATAGAGTGACCACAAATCTGTCCAGTCATGTTTTTCTGCCATATCTAGTCTAGTTTTCCCTGTATTACTGCTGCTGCATCAGTGCCAAGAAGGAATTATTCCCAAAATGCATATAAACGCACGACAAACAAGCTGAAGGCAAAAATAGATCATTGGTTCCACTGTCCTCTCATCTCACTTGCAGTCAGCCTAATATGTAGGTGCTAATAATACAAGTACACAACGTCTGCTCTGAAGGAGAACGTGAACGTTATCACTGGCACATTAGAAGGATTTTGTCCACCGTTGGCTGGTACTGCATAAAACTACAGACATTTCTGCATGCAGCGTTCTCTGGATCCAGCTTCAAAAGCTTTGCTATGAGGGCAGTCAAGGAAAATTCACATTCTGACAGTGATACTGTGACTCCTTCATCCAGAGGTAGTTTAAAACCTCTGTGAAGAAAGAGCAAAGGTTTGGGGTTTTCCGATTGCTGCAGGCCCCTGTTAATTTGTCATACTGTGGTTTAAGTTATGGTGGGGGGAAAGAGCACATTCTTTACTGGGTTTTATGGTTATGATTTTGTAACCTTATGTGAAGCTTTAAATAAATAACAGCTTCTTAACAACAGCTTGAAATAAACAGTGAATTTGTCCCTGGACTGTGTACAGTACTTCTTGGGTTTGGTGGTGAGCTTTGGCAAGGGGAGGGAGGTAAGAGTAAGATGTTTCGCTCTGTGATTTTTATTCTGCACACTACTAGAATCACAGAATTGCAGAACATAACTGATTGGAAGAGACATTGAAAGATCATCTAGTCCAATCCCCCTGACACAGCAGGATCACCTACAGCAAGTCACACAGGAACATATCCAGGCAGGTTTTAAATGTCTCTGGAGAAGGACTCCACAACCCCCCAGACAGCCTGTTTCAGTGCTCTGTCACCTTCACTGTGAAGAAGTTCCTTCTCATATTAATGTGGAACCTCCAATGTTCCAGCTATCATCCTATCACTACATGACACTGAGAAGAGCCTGGCTCAATCTTCCTGACACCCACGCTTTACATATTTATCAACATTAATGGGGTCACCCCTCGGTCTCCTTTCTCCAAGCTAGAAACCCAGCTCCCTCAACCTTTCTTCATAAGGGAGATGTTCCACTTCCTTCATCATCCTCATTGCTCTGCACTGGACTCTCTCCAGCAGTTGTGTGTCCTTCTTGAGCTGAGGAGCCCAGAACTGGACACAATACTCCAGATGTAGTCTCATCAGGGCAGAGTAGAGGGGCAGAAGTAACTCTCTCGACCTGCTAACCACCCCCCCTTCTGATCTACCCCAGGATGCTGTTGGCCCTCTTGGCCACAAGAGAAGATTGCTGGTTCACGATCATCCTGCTGTCCACCAGGAACCCCAGGCCCCTTTCTCCTACACTGCTCTCCAACAGGTCAGTCCCCAGCCTATAGTGGGGTTGTTCTTGCCCAGACACAAGACTACACTTACCCTTGTTATATTTCATTACTTTTCTCTCAGCCCAGCTCTCCAGCCTCTCCAGGTCTTGCTAAATGGCAGCACAGTCTGCAGGGGTGTTGGTGACACCACCCAGCTTTGTGTCATCAGCAAACTTGCTGACAGTGCACGCCAATCCCTCATCCAAGTCATCAATGAATAGATTGAACAGGACTGGTCCCAGCACCGACCCCTGGGGCACTCCACTAGATACAGGCCTCCAACTAGACTCTGTCCCATTGACCACAACCCTCTGGCTTCTATCCTGCAGCCAGTTCACAATCCACCTACTACCCGATCATTTAGACCACATTGCCACAGTTTGGCTCTGAGGATGCTGTGGGAGACTGTGTCAAATGCCTTACTCAAGTCAAAATAGACCACATCCACTGCTCTGCCGTCATCCATCTACCTGGTTATGCCCTCATAAAAGATTATTGGGTTGGTCAAGCATGACTTCCCCTTGCTGAAGCCATGCTGACTGTCCCTAATGACCCTCCTGGCCTTGATGTGCCTGGCGGCAGTGTCTAGGATAAATTGTCCCATCACCTTTCCTGGGAGAGCAGTTTACAAAGAAATAGTTGTTTGTGGACTTGCTACATACTTCTTAAGCCCATTTAAAAAAATTATTTCTCTATTAAAAACAGAGTGAAAACAAGTAAAAGAATTTAAAATTTAAGGATCTTGAGTTTACAAGTCTGTTATAAACTGGAAAAGATGCAAGTCTCACGGAGTCATAGAACAATAGAATGGTTTGGATTGGAAGGGACCTTAAGATCATCTAGATCCAATATCCATTCCCTAGGCAGGAACACCTCTCTCTAGACCAGGTTGCTCAAAGCCTCATACAATCTGCCCTGGAGCACTCCAAGGAGGGGACATCTGCAGTCTTTCTGGGCAATTTGTTCCAGTATATCTCCACTCTTGTAGCGAAGACTTTCGTCCTTATATCTAATCGAAATCGGCTGTCTTTCAGTTTGATGCTATTACACATTATCCTATTGCTACGTGACCTTATGAAAAATCCCTCTCCTACTTTCTTATAGGCTGTCTTTAAGTACTGAAAGGCTGCAGTAATGTCTCATTGGGAGTCTTCTCCCGGCTCAACAACCAACCCCAAATCTTTCCGCCTGTCTTAACAGGAAAGATGTTTCAGTCCTAAGGCAAGTGTGGAGTTTTGGATTTTATAGTATTTTTAAAGTTTCTTCCATATAAACAACCTGATTTAACTTTCCAACATTATCCTCTTTGTTCCACAGTTCAGAACAACAAAGTCCCCCTTCAGTCACTGCTTTTCCTGACCACAGGAAAATACAGACAGTGAATTTAAGATTCATTTTCCTGCAGAGAAACACAAGTTATGATCCTGCCTATGACTTTGACTATGCATTTTTTGACATTTTATGCATGCAAAACAGTGATATTCCTATGAATTCTCCTCTAAAAATTAGGATTCGCTGAAAGTGAAGAGAGCTGACTTGCAGCAGTCTACTCAAAACATAGGTACATTGCCACAGCCCTGAGAAGCTATTAAACAGGAATATCAAAAGTGAAAAATATTCTCCCCATTCCTCTATCACGTCACCACCCAGACACCCATCTTCTGTAACATCTTGCCATCAGTATTCAAATTTCTGGTTTGCTCCCTCTTTTATGAAACCAGCATCTGAAATTAATGGCCTAATTTATGTTCTGTGTCTTTTCTTGTGGAACTGCTTTTGCATTTCAGGCCCCTGAGACAGTTTTCTGTAAACAGCAGGGAGGTTTCATGAGCAGGTGAGCATTTGTCTGACTAGTGAAAAACCCACTAAGCCTGGGCATGGAACTATCTATTATTTATAAAAGCACAAAGTTCATCTGCAGGTAACATTCCTATTATAAGGACCTGCAGGTTTGTTCTGCAGTAAGGAATGGGAAAACATGGAGTGAAATTGTCATCTCCAATCTTTAAGACTGGGACATTTTTCTCGGTTCACTGAAGTGTGGCGTGATCTTACAACTTTCCTTTATTCTTTCTATGGCACGCATTATTCACATACTGAATGCTAGGGCTCCACAACCATGCTAAGGGTTATCTAATTTTAGCTGTACTCTGTTTTTCTTCTATTTTAAATATTTACCTATGTATTGTGCGGGATTTATACAGCAGCTCCTGCTGCAGCAAGGCAGAGTCCCACTACATCACTTTCGCAGACATTACATAATTTCAGATAGATGGAGTCTCAGAGAGCCCACAACTTGATTCTCAGAGCATGAGTCTCTCAGTGTGCGTGCACAGTCCTTTATTTAAAAAAACAAACCTAAAATCTTAACACAGAAGATAGCCCACATAACGCAAGAGTTCAGGGGCATACTTAGCTATTGCCCCTCCACGGGAGCAGAGGCAGCAGCTGATTACTGTTTTCTCTAGGCTGGTAGCTTCTGCAGGATACATGTTCAAAATCCGCGAGGACTGGCACTCCAACATTTTCTATCATGCTTTGGATTATCTAGCCTTGCTTCATGCTTAGGAACACTACTTAAGGATGAAGATTCCTTTCTGCTGGTCACTGTGGCAACATAAGCAAAGCATGTATCGCCCCACCCCAGTGAAATTACACTGTGAGCCTAGAGATTATGAGAAACAAATATCAAAGGCAATAACACACCAGGTAGTTCCACCTGTAGTGATCTACCACTATTGACTTAGCTTTTGCCAAGGTTTCTTTTAGCTATCACCAAAATCATAAGAGCTTTTAGGGTTCTACAGATTTGTTTATTGACTGGTCATGGAAAATTCTTTTCAAGCACTAGGAGCAGCACAAAGGAAGGAAGAAATGTAATAGCTTGAAATGAAAAAAAAGAAATGAAAACAGGTATCAGCAGCCAACTGGAAAGCCAGCTTGGAGACAGCACCCGAAGAACGAGACAGAGGCTGACAATATGAAAGGCCACAAAACCAAACAAAAGTAGTGCACATTTGGTAGGAGAGATCTGGATAAGTGCAGGTAGAACAGCTTGTCTTAGAGAATTTCTATTGAAAAAGGCATCACGATCTCAAGGCAATGACTTATAAGAAAGTTTCTATTGAGTATCACTTTCCAGATCAAAGTCCTGAACAGTACACAAGATGGTGATCAAGCAAGAAAGATATTGGGAAAGATTTGGGCAAGAAGTTAAAAAACTCAAGTTTGGTCATGATGAACTGGTGGCTAATACCACTCCAAAATTAGCTCTGGTAGAGAAATAGGTGTGTTAATTGTCTAGAAAAAAATAAGAAGTTTAATTCAGCAGTGCACAGGAATGGGTCTTGCTAATTTCAGTCTGTTATTTTAGAAGACTATTTTGCCTTCATTGTAAAGCATATAATTTCTATTATTCTTAACGTTGCTACTTTCATTTCATGACAATTTCAAGAGGAAATCTAAAAGATTAAGCCTAACAAAAAGAGTAGTCAGCAGATTGAGTAAGGGTGATTTTGCAAAAGATTTTTTGCATGGCCTAAGTTGGCAGAGCTCCACAGATTCCAGGGGAAACCTGCCAAGCTGTGTCCAAGCACCAACTTATTTCTGTTTCCAAATAAACTAAGTGTTTCTGACCCCAAGTCTGATCTTTGCAGTGTTCATAAAAATGACTGATACCCTGGCTTCCTCTGTGTCTGTATGTGTGTGTCTCTATGTCACAGAAATGTGTTACAGGTAAGCGGACAGGCAGATAGTATCTGGAGAAACCTGAGAGTTCCAGAAGCTTTCAATGGCTATTGTTCTTTTGCTCCCTTGAAAATACCTTCCAGGATGTATGGTAGAGAAGAGAAGCTACTTGCAGTAATGGGCAAAGATAATTAATCATGTGGGAAAAATCTGGGCTTTTTTATCTCTTTAACACGTACAGCTTCAGAGATCAAAAAGGGCTCCATATAAACAGAAGAAAAGCAATTACAGTATACTGGGTTCTGGTGCTGGTATCTCTCCAACAAGCTGTAAAGCTAGTTTTTTCATGTAGTGTTGGCATTTTGAAGCTATTACCTCATGAATAATCAATGGAAAAATGGGGAACCAAATATACTTTTTTTCATGTTTAATATTGTCAGAGAATCTGCTTCCCTTCAATTTACTGAAACAATACTCAAATAAGCGAATAGAATTAAGCAAAGTTTCACTCACCTCTCAGAACTACCTCATCAGCAGTTGGAATGATTTGAAGGAAGCACAACTGAGCTATACGTTACTAGCCAAACATGAGAAGTTGTCAAGTGCATTTGTCAAGCAGTATTATGACAGGGTGCTTTGCAAGAATCCATGAACAATGTGAATCTGATGCTTCACAATCCTGCACGTTCTACAGTTGCCTACATCTGTGCAAAAAGATCACAAAACATACAGAGAAGATCACTCTGCATTGATGCAGAATGTAGAGCAGCAAAAAAAAAAAAATTCACCCAGTGTAGATGAATCAGTGGTGTTTACTCACAGACTCCTCTCTCTAAAACTTTAATATATTTGTAAGACAACCATATGAAAAACACATTGCCTGATGGCATTATACTTTAAAAGGCTCAAAAACAAATAAATTAATTTAGTATGTTATGAAGGAATTAAACAATACCAATATATTTTTACTGTTCCCATGAGGACTACTTTTTTCTTATGGGCCTGCTCTTTGCCTTTTGCCAAAATTCAAGACAGCCCCAGAGACGGGCATGATAAACCTGCTAGTCATTTACGTGAATGACAATTGCCATTTCTAAGCTTACAACTGGCAAGGGCCACCTTCCTAAAATGAGAATACAGTGACATTTCGTCTGACACCAAGTCCTCTGGGAGTTAACTACAAACATATTTCCACCTTGTTTTAATACCGCTTTAACAATCAGAGGCAAAGCTTTAATCTTTTTCAAAATATTTTTTCTTAATAAAATTAAAATTCTTTTGTGATTTTTCTGGCATTTCAAATAATACCAGCAACTAAAAAAAGGAGTATTTAGATCACAAATCTACAAGATTTTAAAGGGGTTTGTTGCATGAAATCACGCAAGATAATAAAACGTGACGTTATTACCTCTAAAGCAATGTGGTGACACATTACTTGGTTACAATAATTAGGATATGTAGGGATAAACTCTTAAATTTTTAGTCATAAATTATAAAATATACCAGATAAGACAATGCATCTTCTTATTTGTATTCTCAGAATTGCCTGTTGTATAATCAGAATCCGTGTCCCAGAAAGGGACTTTTCAATGAGCTAGTCCTGGCCCCTGTGTGAATTCTCTCATCCTGAAGTTCACACAGCCACAGTACTACTAGAGAAGAGATCCATTTTGCTCAGAGAAATGCTCAGACAGAAATGCTCAGACCCATAATGCTCTGAGAAAGCAGATCTTAGGAAATATCGAAACAATTCTTACAAATTCTGACGCCATTTGAGTCAACAGCAAAACCATCAGCAACTTTAGTGCGGCCAGCTTTTGTCTCTTTAAAGCCTTTTCATTGCACAGCAACTTTGCCAGCTCACCAGGTGACTTCCATAATATGGCCTGCTTGACTGCCATGACCATGATGCCTAACACACTAGGTGGTTCACCCACGGACGTGTGGAATTCTAACATTTTTTTATTGCATGCACTACTTGAAAGCAGTCATTAGACTTAAAATGGGCAGAAATTAGTTGGGTTTGGATAGAAGACTCAGTTACGTGTGCTGAAGGGCCCATAAGTCAACAGAGGAAATACATCAGAACCTAATTCCTCCCGCCTTATCTATTCAGCATGTATGCATCCATCAAGTGTCACAGTGGCATTCCACGAGTACATAATGAAATGTGAATTATCTCATGGATATGCTGGTTGCAAACACATTTGCACTTTGTTCTCCAATTCATTTAGGCTCACCCGTTATGTTGTTGAGAAGATAGCCTTGACATGATAGTTAAAATTTTACTCACTGTGATTCTGGTAAATAAAGGGAGCGATACATTTCTTTATTGCCCTTAGCTGTAAGTAACACCAGAGCGATACTTGCAATAGACTGTACCACAAACTAGTCACAGAACCACAGGAAATGAACTGTTCATTATTCATGGCATACTGAAACTATGAGTACTACATTTCCTTACTCTGACTAGAGACATCAGTTCCTTTTGTAGCCAAATACAAATCACAGTGGTAGAAGGAAGGCAGGAAAGCAAAGCGTACTAGTAAAGGATGTCAGTATGACACATAAGTCCTGTAACTGTTATGAACAACATTGATAACAAGTTTTAATTTTACTAATGTCTTTTGAAAGGGCCTTTGGCCCTTCATTACAGTGAATATACAATAATGATCAGAACGAAGTACAGCAACAAGAGGAATATCATTACACAGAGACCTGAGTTTCTACAATTTAAATTTGAAACGTCACAAGATAATGCCAGTAAGATCAGTAAATGTATTTCTTACACAAAAAGATTATATAAATTATGTAGTTAGACACCAAAGCTAATATTCATAGTTGTGGTTATACACATCACCAAAATAAGAATACTTACTTCTAGAAGAAAAATTTATCTATACAACCACAGAGTGACTTCTCTTTCCGACCATTAAAAAAAAAAAAAAGCATGTTAAAACCAGCTTATTTCTGCACATTAGCAGCTGAGAACACCCGAGCTTGTAGGCTTTACATTTTAGGTTTTGCCTAGACATAAAGCTTCAGGTAATATTTACAGCACTGGAGAATTCACGGGGAAGAAAAAAAAAAATCAATACTCCGTATACGTAACTGTAAATGTGAAAGAACACGGACATGCAGAATAGTTACACCAGCTGCATTAAGTACTTCAGAGTGCCAGCTCCTCACAAACATTCATTCACTACAGGAGCAGTAACAAAAGAACAGAGAAAGTGCACCGACTGCAGCTGGAGAAAAGGCAGAAAAATCAGTTACACTTAAAAACTAAGAACAGTTTTCATGGAACCCAACATAAGCAACGGTATGCCATGTTCCTGAACGTGTTCTTGACAGGCACTGCAGATTATTTCTTGCCCAGAGGAAGGAGAAATCACAAGGATTACCACACTGCTGCGTAGTTAAGTTACTAAGATCTGAGCACAAACAACTTGACCGACACTGAACCAAAGTGTGTTAAAGAGCCAGAAGAAACTCTGCATTTGAAATAACAACACAACATGCGAGACATTGGCACTGTCCTTTAAAAACAGCTTAGGAAATTTTTTTAAACTGCAATACAGCAAGGTTCCAAGAATTTATTAGAAATGGACTTTCTGATTTGTTTGTAACCAGAAATACTGGCAGCTATAAATCTGACTAGATACGTTCATGGCTAGGTTTTGTATTTTCACAAAAGATGGTATAAAGCATAGCACAAATGTCTGTGAAATAAATTCTAGTACTGGAAGTAAGGTTTTACATCTTAAAAAATTGGAAAAGACAATAGATTTGGCATTTCTGAACCATGAAATAAGTTACCATCAGAACATTTCATACAGTCCGACTGAATTGTATCTTACTAGTTTTTACAAGTTTTGAAAGAATTCAGTTGTTAAAAACATTGCTCTACGACACTAAACAGCTATGCTTTAAAGTCAGTGAGTATTGGTTGACACAAGCATTTTGCCACTTCCCAAAGAGCTTTGCAGTCTAATCAGCCTTTAAGATGACAAAATCTAAACAGACAAAATCATTACAAAATTTTAAGAGCAAAAAAACAAAAGCAACAGAAATCCCCCCCAAAAAAACAATGTTGAACCTAGTGACCTGAGCAGGTGACTACCCGTTAAGAAAAATGTTGCCACCAGATTTGACAAGATGGTGGTTACTAAGCACGTAATTAAATGCTCAGGCATCAATGGAAGATTTTCTTTCCAACAGTGGCTACATTTTTGTTATTAATTCAACAATCCAACCACAGAAAAAGTAAATCATTTAAAGTATTCTTTTGAAAAAAGCCATCAGAGAACAGAACTGTACTAATTATTACAGATTTCTGCCTCAACCATAGATGTGGCCGCATGATTGAAAGCAGCCCAGCGTAAGGAAAAATAAAGAGTGCAAATGAAAGACACGCAGGAGAGCTGGGCTTGGCTTCGTGCCCACCACCATCACAGTCAAACTCCATTTCCAACATCCACCACAACACTTTCCTCTGAAGCGTCCTCTGGGTCACGATGACCTTTGTTAAATGCTACAACAAGTGATAAAAATGAAGACTGGGAGTACATTTGTTGCACAGCTTAAATTGAAAGGAACCAGGGCGCCTGAACCAGATTGCAGTTTAATGTAATATATTGCTCAGCTACATTGCTCTTTGTTCCAGATGCGTGGTTTGTTACTAGTTATAACAGAATGCAAGCTGTATTTTGCAGAGACTAGAACAAACACATTAGAGAATGCAAAAGCACCATCTATCAATTTTCTAAAAGGAAATTGCACCTGCCTGCAAACTTGTCCTCATTTGACCGAGGCCTCTGGGTAGCACAATGGTTTAATGCAACAAGGCTTTCGCATTCTAAGGGTGTGGTTCAGCACTGCCTTCAGAGAAATGAGTTTAATAGTCTAAATTTAGCAGGAAATGAAAGTTCATCCATTGAAAAAGAATGGAAGAGTAAACCTCTTCACATATCTGTGTCCATCAGTGTAATGGTGCTCTGCCCCTTCCTTCTTCATTTTTATTCTTTCAGTGTTCTAGTTCTCTCAGGCGAAGTGGGCAGCACACCCATGATGCCATCCTTCCCATACTTTCAGAAACTTTGACCCCTAAATTGTTAAAAAGGAGCATGGAGTTCGGCCATGTAGCCCTGAGTACTGTCCCTGACCACTGCAAAAGTAAACAGTCATTTAAAGTTAGTCTTTTTAACTGTTCCAATTTATCTTCAAGCAAAAATGTAACACAAAGCTTTGTTTTTATGTCCTCTTTCCAAAAGACAAAGATACAGCAGGCAGTAAAAAACAATGGAACTGCAAAAGGAAACAAGGTCTGCCATTCACGACTTCACAATGTCAGGAGAAGAAAGACAAGTGACTTATTACAAATACTGATTTCATTTGTGACTGTTGCAATTCTAATTTTTAACTGGTCTCAGCTTCTGAGATTGTTTTTATGATTGTGCACATTCCTCACCCAAGTAAAACTTCTGTGGGGTTCTCTGTCATTTTTGCGAGAGCAAAATTGAGTAAAACGAGGAAGAGCTGCAGAGGCAGATTACTGTACACAAGCAGCTGGGTTACACTCAGAACTCTCTGCTGAAATGAATGGGGCTATTTATGCAGCGAGGAACTGTTCAGAAACCTGTGCTGGCACATTACTCTGCATCTCCAAGTAAACTTCAAACATACACATGCTGTCTCCAAAACACAGCAGGAACTACCAGCAACACCACTGCAGTTCGGTTCCTATCCATCAGGATTGCCCTCCCAATCTGTGCAGTGCTCACACCACGACAGGACCTTCTATTTTGTGTCCCAGCATGCTGCCACTTTGCAGAAGTGCTGCACGCAAAACAGTTGCATGAACTCAGCAGGAGTCACTGCCTCACGCAGAGTTGAAGAGACTGACCAACGGTGGGGCTCACAGAGCAGGGACTTGCAGAACCCTCTTTCAATAAGCCTACCTGTCCTTTTCAACAGTCTAATTCATGAGGAAATCTGAAGTCAGATATTTAATTCCCATTTTATTTCAGACTATGCCATTTTCCAAATGCTTTGCTGTGGTAAGAAAGATAATACGTCAAGCAGGAGGACTACTGTGCTACCTACTGGAGAACACTACCAACAGCTTCCAAAGGATGCTTCTAGAGGAAGCAACATGGGATTGCTTACGTCCTGCATAGGGCAGATGCCTGAACAGAAACTAAAGGAGACAGTAGTTCTGAGATGACGTGGAAGTCTGTCTTAACCACCAGCAATCAGCTGACTAGTGGCTTCTTGCAGTGGTATCCCAACTCTCACCAAACAAAAATCTCAGCAGAAACCCACAGGCAGGGACTCTTGCATTGAAGAGCAAGACACCATGTCCCATTAGGATCCTAGAGGGGCAAAATTTGCTGCATTATATAATGGCGAGTTTGGCTCTTACCTCTCTGCACGGTAGGGATTCTCGGCTCCTAAGGAGTTCACAACTAGGAGAAACTGTTAGATGTTGCCTCTGGCCATGGGTGTGGCTTTAGTACTGCCATAATTTCCTGGCTCCTCTGTTTCTGCTGTCCCTGTCAAATGTTTTGAAGTGGCACTGTTACTTATTTCTAAGTGCAGTTGCCACTGATGCTGAACAGTGATCCATTGTTCCTATTGTTGCTTCCACAGTCAGTGGTTCATAAAAACAATGCTTAAGATGCAACTTCAGCACAGATTCCCAAAACTGTTGACTGTCAGAAGCTGGGAAAGTACACAAGCTAGAAGAATCACTCCGTACTTGCCTTGTTTCTTACACTTCTCCATAATCATCTTTTGCTGGCTGCTATCAGGAACAAGGTGATGGGATCGTTCCTAAAAGCATGTATTGCTGCTCTCCCGATGCTCTTCCTTCGACACATCCCTGATCAACACTCGTAGTTAAGGTTCTGTTATTTTCACTGACAATCCCAGTGTCCCTTTTACTGTTGTTTAAAAACTGCTTTTAAAGGGTGACTCTGTGATTTTCCATGTCAATGCACTTTCCAGATTGTACTGCATTGACTGAAGTAACCACACCGTGGGAATGAAGCAATCTTTGCTTAACAACAAAGAAAAGCCTGAAATAAATATTGGAACGTATTGATACACTCTGGTTTGGACACAACTAACTACAAAAAATTCCAAGAGAAAAAGAAAACCTGCATTCTGTCACCTGGTCCTCATGTGAATTTTAAATGTCAACACAAACAAAGGGAATATTTGAAGAAAGGGAGATTCAGGAAAGATATTTAAATTTCACCAGCATTTTCTAACTTTTGATAAAATGTTAAATGGATGTTTATTTAAATATTAAATGGATGTTTTTTCAATTTTGAAATCTTAATTTCACCAGCTGTTTTACTTTTCCCAAAAGGAAAATGAGATGTTCTAAAAAACCATAAGAAATTGACACTATTTTATACCAACAGGTTTCCCCACTTAATTGAGAAATTCTGAATCAAAGTATCTTTTAAAGAAATTAAAAAAAAATAAAAATTGTATATTTAATTCAAATAAACAAGCATTTTTGGAAAACCCTTTACTCACAAAAATTAAAACTACAATGTACTTTATGTGAAATGGAATAACTAATGATCAGAACTGCAACTACATTTTAAAGATATAGCAGAAGAGTATGTAGTAAAATAAAGCTTACAAAAATGGCCCATTAATTTTGAAGGGAGAGAGTTAAAATTGAAGAAATCAATGTCCTTGGGACATAAACATGCATACCAGATAGCACGAGAGCTATGGGGAAAAGTCTGCGCGGTTTCCAAAGGTGAAACTGCTCTCTTGAGTGAAGAGTTACTCCCAAAGGAAACCAAGTCCACTAAGATTCAAATATTGATGGATTTGTAAGTTTTGGACGTACAGAGGTTTGAATTTCCCAAACACAGGGTGGCAAAACTCGTGGAATATGCTGTATCGTTTGCTATCACAATAAAGATGTTATTTGAATATTCAATATATTTAAATGCTTCCACATAGTAATTTTAATAATGATGCTGTAAACTGCAAATGCCACTCCAACTGACTGAAAAGCAAAAGGTGCCTATATTATTCATTAACTAGAAATGAACATTCATTTATAAACTACGTTAAATTAATCACAAACTAATTCTTAAAACTTACATGAAGAAGGAAATCATAAATAGCCCACATTCATTTAGAACTTGTTTACACAAAAAAAGCTTGGTAAAATGATACTTGCAAATGGATATGACATTCAAGATTATATTACTGAAGTTGTCTCTACATCTTTAAACCCTTGGAGAGGTTTGTTTCTGGCTAACAATTCAAATCATACGTCACACCACAGCTTTGGATAAACAATGATCAAAACAGAGTAGAAGAGCAATCACGAAAGGGCTAAAAAACAGAGAGACACGATAATGATGAAATGTTGATTTGCCCCTGTGTGGCAGATTAAGGAACCTGTACAGAGCGGGTGTCACATTTTTTTAGAAACGCATGTACCCAAATTTGCTTTTGGCAAACATTGCTGAACTGCTGCTGTTTTTCCATGAAGTCAATGAAGACTTGAGTTAGATAATGAGCTGGCATGCACTTTTGAAATGTTTACTGTGTTCCTTAAAGTAAGGGGAACATGCTGGTTCTTAAACTAATTTGTTTTTTGTTGTTGGCTTCCCTCATCTCTCCCCTACTACTCTGTTCTCCCTGTCTTTGGAATAAACAGAAAATGACTGAATCTTTTGATACTTTTTTTTTTCTCCACAATTATACAACTGAAGAAACAGTAGTTTCCAAATGGCAAACAACTGAGCCATGTCAAGAGCCATGTTAATCTCATGTGTTCATTCTGTTGTTAACAATGAAAAGGAGGGATGGGGAGGACAAAATAAAATCTGTCTGCTCTGGTCTAAATGCATGACATGAACAAGGAGAGATTCCTGGAGATACCAGAAACAATGTGGCCTTTTTCTGCTGATTGGGGGGAGGTGAAAGGAAAGATGATGGTAGCAGCACTTTTGTGGAGGGAGAAGCTGCTCCCATCTTGCCAGTCAATACAGCATTCAGAGAACATACACGGTGGGAAGAATTTCCCACCCATTGTTAACTAGGAACTTGATTTGAAAATACATTTTTTAATTAAAATTGGCACTTCCAAGCTTCATGCTGGCATCCACCATCTTGCTAAACACTGAGCTCATTTGTGGTTCCAGCAGTTTGCAAACACACTCTCAGAGGTAACAAACCAATCTCCATTCTGCCATCCTTACTCAGTCCTTAGTATCCATCTTATCATGAGCGAATGGGAAATTTACTCCAGTGATACAAAGCAAAGACTGTAGGATGTAGCCTCAGCTAGAATCTGCAGATCTCACTCTTAATTACTTTAAAGGCATTGTATACGTAGCATTGTTATTTATTCTTCAGAAATATTCAGAGGAAATGCAGGGTTAGTTATCTTCAACTCACTTCACTCAGATATCCACAATCATTCTTATGGCTAGACATCCCACTGCTTAGCTTAAATTTTATTCTCTTCCAACATAAACTCTGTGGAAAGTTTCAAAGATAGAAATTCTAAAGTATTACCACAAACAAGAAAAATTTCTGGATAGGTAAGACACAGAATTTGTCTGTTTCACTTGAAAGGACAAAATGGCTTCTTTGTTTTGTTGATTTAATAAATATATTAGCATTTGCAATGCATTCTGGCTTCAGGGATCTCAACTGAAGAGGCTGGTTACAGCTCTGCTGAAGAAACGAGCGAAATGTCTTCACTGAGTCTCACTACTTAAGAATTTTACCTTAAGTATAGTTGTCCTTTGGAATAAAAACAAATTTTGGCATTTTCTACGATCTTGAAGGACAAGCTGGGAAGGTGATTTTTCTGGGTTTTTTTACATTCTAAGTGGATTGATGCCTTTAAAATATCTAACATTGTCAGGTTGACTGCAAAAGATCTTCATCTTAGAGTAGAAGCAAAATATTATGCAAATTGAATAAAGGACTTCACAAGACTACTCAGTTCATGTGAATACTAGCTAGCAAAGCAAGATGTTATTAGCTTTTGAAAAATCTGTTAACAATTAAGCTCATCAAAAGGAAATTCATAAGCCGATTTAGCAGAAATGCCTCACAAAGACTGAACACTGTAAGGTACATTCATGTATTCAGCTCGGTTAAAGTTCTATTCATGAAATAAAGTAATTACCAAAGATTCATATATTTGTACTAAAAGCTTGCTGAATGTACAAGTCCAAATATAGAAAGAACCTCAAGATTTCTAAATTACTGCAATTTGGAGCCATTTGCAGAACGATCTTCCAACAGGAATAAATCAGTGTTCCAAAGCTTATCACATTATTCTGAGAAATACCATCTTTCAAAAACTAGCATAAAACACTGAAAGATATTTAACACCTACACGCAGTGCCTATTTACCAATTTGCATCTCATGCACGTCTGAAAAAAAGAAAAAAAAAAAAATCAGGTCTTCGTTTCTGTATTTAGAAGATACTACAGTCTTTATTTAAGCCAGAGGACAGCCTTCAAAACTGAGCATGAGAGTTCCTTAACCCTGTCACCAAAGCAGATAAGTCAATACAAAAATATGTCTGCATGCAGACTTCTGTCCATCTCCCAAAAGCCTCATACAGGGCACACAGAGATCTGTGAAAAAGACTGATTTGTCCAAACCATGCTTAGCAATCTAGAGGAGTCTCTTCAGGAAATTACTTCAGGAGAATTTCTGTATGGAAATTCTCCAATACGATTAGCAGACTCCAGTTTAGTCCAGATTTTGCACATATACATCACTTGACCAGATCTGACTCACCACACATGCCCTGTTGTGAAGACTTTATTCTGGCTTCTTTCAGTAATGAATTTTGTTGATTTTGTAAGATACCGTTAGTGACCTTAAAGCTAGTTCACAGGGTCAGACCTCGCATTTTCCTTTGTTCAGTCATTACTTTCTGCCATTGCTCTTTAATTATTCAACCTCTAGTCATACAGCGGTAAGAGTTGGCTGACAGTTATTTGCAAAATTCTTTGCCTTCTAATCTCACAAATTTCGAAACTCCGTGCTTCAGAGTGTCTGATTAAGTGTGGATTAGGATTCTGTCCTTACCCTAGCATTCAGCAAATGTTTCGGCTTTGGTCTGAGACACCTTATAACAGCACCAAATAAATTTACACTTTATGGGAGCAGTCTATTGGTGAACAACTGCCACACTCTCTTTCCACATTTTGAGATGACACTTACTCAGTGGCTACTGTTTGTTTCCTTCTACATATGAGCACAGCGCAGATATTGCCAGAAAATTTCAATGTTGAAATCAATTTAAAGTTGAGAAACCTCTGAGGTTTCAAAATGAAGAAGTGATTTAATTTCCCAAACTACTACTTCTAGGGGTTATTTGGGATTATTTCTCCCAAAATACATATTCTGATACTTAAGTCTAGAGTATTTTGGGCAGAGTTTAAAAATAAATCCAAATATTAAGGTAAAAGTCATGTAGGTGTAAAACAATCTCTTTCTACCCCATCCTGCCGACATACTACACATTGGCCGTACAGCTATGATTAATCATAATACTGTTCATCGTTCCAAATCGGACTCAGTGATTTTTATAGACATCTGTTTTCTTTCACATTTACCACACACATAGATTTAGTGCCACTATTACTGAGATTTGACTCATCCAAAAACATCAGAAGTCAACTACTAAATCAGTGAAGAATATGTAGCCCATTAGAAGCCATGGACAATATAAGATCCATATGGCCTTGGGGAAAATTACTGAATTTGCAGGCCATCAAGCTCCTTGCATAGTGCCTTGCTGGAAACGAGATGTGCTACTACAGCAAGCCAGTCTTTTGATCAGCAGACAGCCACAGAGCTCATAGAAGCTGGTGGACATAACTCTCTTCTACTCAGCCTAAACAAGGGAGTAAGAAAATACTCCTTTTGTTTAGCGATAAATATCACAATAGAAGCTACAGGCTAAATCAAGAATCAGCATGACAAGGCTGGAGGAGGAGCTGGGCCACACAGCCTGAGGGATGTAGGAGTTGGAATTTGCATTTATAACTACTTCTTGTCAGAAGCAAGAAGCATACAGGAGCACAAGACAGTCCAGAGATGGGTCCAGAGAGGCTAGCGAGGACAGCAGTACCACCCTCAAATAAAAAGTAGAAAGCTTTTTCAGAAAAGTGCTGGCTGCTGCAGCTCATTCATCAGATTTGATTGAAGAAACACTTCAGGGTGTTTGGAAAAATTAAGACTAAGGGAATATTATTTTTTTTAAAGTAAGACTGTATCAAGGATATATATGACAGCCACCACAATCTCCTTCGTGCTGTAGCAACCTGTAACGCCTATACACCAGTTAGCTACTCGGGCTACGTGGAAAGGATCTGCAAGGTAAGGCCCCAGAGATCTTTCTTGTGAAGCTGATAGTGTCAGAGGAGATGAGATGCATCCCTGACACACGTCCCTCTGAATGACTTCTTTGTGCGTTAGGTAAGGCACTATCTAAGGAGTATACATGACTGTACCTGCTGTGGCTGAAAACACAGGCTGGAGAGGGTATTTCAAACACATGAAGGAGAAGGGTGAGCCACCAGCCAGGCACTGAAGAAGGCTTTAGACACTTGAACAGGGAGTAGATGACACAGCGGTACAAATGTCCAAAAATATGAGATTTAGACACCAACCTGCATTCAGGATTTGGCCACGTGAGAAAAAATAAAGAAAGGCTGAGACAGCAGAGTCCACTCTGATCAGGCACCCAGACCACTACTGATCACAGCCACAAACAATGACACTATGGCTACCTTGCCACCCATGAGACAGTCATGCAATGTCACTTCCAGTGGCATGGTCAGTGAAGCCACTGCTTCAGTCTCCAGACTGCAAGCAGTCCTCACAATAGAGAGATCAGGCTGCAAAATGGGCCACCATTAATAGCTGACCTCACTTACTACACTTCTCTTCCCATGATACCTCCTCACACTGTATTTCTTAACCCAAATCTGTTCCCACACCTGGGAGGAGGACTTGGCACCAGCGTATGCTTTGATTGGGACTGCTTATCTGGTTCAAACCTGGATTTGAAGGGATGGGTTTTCCACTGAAGTTGTCATCTCTATAGAGACAGAATACGGTTATTGTTGTCTCTGAGGCAACATGCTGGCACATTGCAGCATGGGGTACCTGTGTACTTCCCATTTCAGAGCATCGCATTCCCTTTGTCTCTCCATGGGTCTAGCTCTTATTTTGCAGTTCATGCTTGATGCAATTGAAAGTCTCACTGACTTCACTAGGTTTAGGTCAGACATCTAATGAACAATTGACTAAAAGCTGCAGGATTTATGAATTGATTTCATGAGGGAATGCACAGTTGTTGCCTGCTGCATATAAAAATGCACACCTGAACTGCTTCCAAGTAACAACCTCTAGATCCGAACACCTATGTAGTCTCTGACTTTAAGCATCTTACCCAAGTAACAGAAAGCAAACTTGAATTTCTCTTTCGCTTCTTCTACTGACCTTTCCCTGCATTTCTCTACTGTGCATCCCATGTCATATTGTTTCTGATCGCAGTCAAAGTAGAAAGCTGGATATGCAAATTAAAGTCGTGACTTTAATGGTGCTTTAGTGTCATAAGTTCCTTTCAAAATAAGTTCAGCTAATGTGCTTACATTAGTACAAAAGTATTCCATTTCTACAAAACACCTATTTGACATTTAAGAGGTGTGCAACTGTTGGCAGCCTATTGGCATAACATTTTGTCTCCTGCAAATTTTCAGCAAAATACTTTGTATAGAGCGTAATATGCATAAAAAAAGCTCTGAACATCTTCAAAAAGCTTAGCACTTATGAAGGAAAGGCAAAACACTTCGGAGAAACTAAGGAAAACAGAGAAGGCAAGTTATTTGTGCTAAGGCAGTCAGGAAATCACAAGTCTAGAAAGAGCATGCAGAAAATTGTCTGTGTGCTGCCAGTGCTACTGAACAATACCCCACTGCATAGCTTCTAAAACAGTTTTTAACTATTTTAGAATAGTTTATATAGCCCTTTTTAAACATGTAATTCCACTGTGGGTATTAACTTCCTCAGATCCAAGTATAATTATTCTTCTAATATTTGGCCCATCTGTATTGTAAGCTCTTCTTAAGACAGCTACAAAATATTGCTAATATTTTTGAGTTAATAGTGTGTTTAGAAGGTCAAGTCAGGTTATTGCTGGGAGGATTAAAAGATTTTCTTTCCTCCAGAGCCCTTTGTTATAAGAAACCAAGGAAATTTAAAACAGGATTTATTTCTTCGAACCGGGACAAACCAAAAGAGTACTGAGGCAAAAGCATGAAGCAAAAGTACTCTGGGCCAGGATATTTACAAAGAAAGATTTCTTCAAACTCAAAAGTTGGGCTGAAATTTTAAAAATCTATGGTTCTGCGTTAAGGGCAACAAAAGAAAACTGGTTTCAGTCATTCACACTTACAAGTCCTTTCCAACAGATCAGCTGCAATATCTGATAAACTAGTGTTTATCACTAACAGAGGCAGACATTTCAGGTACGTATAATCTTCATTGGGCTTGTCAAGCCAAGACCTGCTGGGTGCTCCCACTGTCACTGGCTGGAAGAAAGGATAGTGATGAGATGAGCACCAACAACACAAGGTGGCTCAGTGGAGAAACAGGAAAGGCAAGCAGAAAAGATGAGGAGAAAAAGGAAAACCATTGAAAGTTTGGTCTCAGATGTCAAAAAAGTCTACTGCCAGATAGAATGAATTTCCCCAACAGATGTTATTTAGAAATAAATGAGACTCTCAAGCCTTAGAATCATGCCTGTAGGAAGTTTTAAGTCAGGTCTGCATGTTTATGTAATTCCTATCAGTATATTAGTCAACTATTAATATGGAGCAATGGTGAGGTCAGGGTGAAGGATGGGTCAGTTGAAGTGGAGATGTTGTCTGACTTAGTCAGTTTAAAATTGGAATGCATCAGCTTTATGAAGTGATTGTGGATGTCCCAGAAGTAATTGCTCAGAATGTAATTTATTTGGAGTACATCAAAAGCCAGTAAACCCTACCCCTTCCAAGGCATTAGGTATAGTCATGTTTTCTGTCCTTAATCTTTCAGACTGATCTCTCTCACACACACAGCTTAGACCTTGCTTTGTACAGGCACCTTATCCCAAAAAAATTCTATTTAGATTATTTTTTTTCTGTCATTAGAGTGACCTTAGAAACACGTTGCTTTCTAAACATTGTACCAATGTTTAGAGCAACTGAAAGCAAAAGTGTTGATCTCATGCTCACATTCTGCTGGAACTGATCCTATAAATGTTCTGACCATTTCCATATGAATTTGTCATGCCATAATGGAGATCCTGAAAAAGAACTGATGCAACAGCACCAGCAGAAACATTTACATATATTTTTTAAACATTTCATCAACAAGTGGCTTTCATCTACTACAGAGTACTGCTAGCTTAGCTACTGCATCATTGTGAACAGATGTTTTTCAGCATCAATAGGATTACTCTAGAATTTACTCATCATAAATCAGCATACTGCCATGTCCTTTCTGGCGGGCATTTAATAGATCCCGTCTGCATCAGTTCATCTATATAATAGTTCACGTGAGGATGCATGAGCTCGCTTCTGTTCGAGACGACAGCTTGATGCAGCATTTCAAGGCTTAGCCTAACTTGCCCTTACTCGAGGTCAGGAAGCAACCAGTCCCCGAAAACATGTTTGTTAGATGTGACTAAATACAGTTTAGCACTTGCATTAAAGCAAAAATTAAACATGAACAGTGTGCCTTGATGTTGCTTAAATAAATGACACATTCCATGCCTAGAGGAGTTTTCAGCACAGTTCTGTGACAGACAAAACACAGTAATTGATGCAAGAAAAAATAATTTGAAGAGTGCCAAGAGGTCAAAGCAGGCTATCATTCTGACTGAACCGTATTTCAGGGTGTTACTCATATAACATACCTCACCAAAGAAGGTTGAGCTAAATCTAATCCAGCATGCCTGCACTAAAACAGCTGGCACAAAATATCAGATGGGCTTGTTAGCATCTTCCTCTTGAGAGCTATTATATAAGCATAGGGACCGTAAATAAGAAAAGAACTGGAAAATAACTAGATTAAATTGTCAAAGAAAACAATTACTTGTATGCATCTACCTTTATGATTCTAACCTGGACAGAAAAAGGAAACTTGAGTTTCCCCACAGATATCTAAACTTTCTAATTTAAAATAGCTTTTCACAGCAGATTTTTTTTTCACTGTTTATATCAGTGAGACATTTCTGAGAAATGTAGAGCAACTGATATTGTTGACACGTATAATCAAAATTTTCTGTTCTCTCTGTAAATCATCATGCTGAGCCGAGAGCACTGAGCCAAGCGGCTCTAAACACACACCATCAAAAAAAAAAAACCTCAAAACACCAGGGAGTAAGTGAGCACTTAGTTCCTTTTAGGCACCCAAACAAAAATTAGCTTTCTCTGTCTCCTTTCTTAAATGAGTTGGAGGCAGCTGCAAAGACAGGGCAGGAAAGGACATGCTAGTATGATGAATTAGACCAGAGTTATCTCGCATTGTGTGGTACTTAAAATGTGGAGGGGCAAGGAAGGTTTGGGGATCAGAGCCCACATCCTTCTTCAGTGGCCCTGTGCTTGTCCTGTGGGTCCATATAGGAGGTGGTGGAGGCTCAGCAGATGCAAACATCCAGGACAGATCCTACAACCTTCTTCTGCTGCAGAGCAGAAAGGCTGCCCTGCTCCACTGAGACTCACTGGGAAGACAAACCCGTGCTCCTGCATGTAACCCCAGCCCAGAGCAACATGCCTTTCTCAAAGGTGCAGGTGGTGAAGGTCTGCATACACAAAGGAACTGTTCCTGGACGGAAGGGCCTAAAACCCAAATTTTGACCTGCTAAATGAATCTCCAGAGAAGCTTCTGCCCTCCAGTTCCTAGAGGAGAGATTCATCTCACAGTATCACAGTATTACAGTATTATCAAGGTTGGAAGAGACCTCATAGATCATCAAGTCCAACCTGTCACCACAGAGCTCAAGGCTAGACCATGGCACCAAGTGCCACGTCCAATCCTGCCTTGAACAGCTCCAGAGTTGGCGACTCCACCACCTCCCTGGGCAGGCCATTCCAGTGGCCAATGACTCTCTCGGTGAAGAATTTTCTCCTCACCTCAAGCCTAAATTTCCCCTGGCGCAGCTTGAGGCTGTGTCCTCTTGTTCTGGTGCTGGCTGCCTGAGAGAAGAGAGCAACCTCCTCCTGGCCACAATCACCCCTCAGGTAGTTGAGGATCTCACGTTGAGGATCTGGCCATGTCTGCAGCTGAGGTAGCCCCTTGGCTCCTGACAGATAATGGAGAGAAATAGGCCATTTCAGGGCACTCTTCTTTCCACCTGTTTGAGACACCTCTTTACAGAGATGTTGTATTCCATAGAAGAGTGTTCTATACCACAAAAGATAAACTCTTCAGTCAGAGTTACAAACACAGCCTAAAAAACTGGTTCAGAAGCAGACACATATTTAGCCTCTGATAGCTTGATTTCTAGGTGACATTCCTGAGGTGCCCACTTCCAGGTATACTCAGAACAGGCTTCCAGAGTCTTACCAGTGCCTCCCAATTAAGCTGCTGTCAAACAAGGCTCCTAGTTATGCAGTCAGAAGACTGTATTAATTAGAAGGGTTACATTCAGCATTATAACATATAATTCCTGTGCATCTGCGCTAGATTCAAAAGGGTGCCTGAGCACAGCAGCTCTGCCTGGTACCTGGTCTGTGTTATACAAGGGGAGACTAGCTCAAACGGACAAGAAGAGATGGCTCAGTGTGAGAGAGCTGATGAGGTTCCTGTGCCAGAGTGTACCCCACACCACCCCCACACAGATATTTGAGCTGTTCATAAACCAGATGCTGAACCACTGGATTTATTTAGCACTTTAAGGGTGGGGTAAACAGCTAGAGGTGATAACCACATTAGCTGTCACAAGCTGGCAGTAACACATAAATCAAATCAGAAGCCTCAGGCACAATGAAATGGGATGTGCAGACAGCAGCAAACTAAGCAGGAAGCTGCTTAAGCTAGCCAGTAGGAAACACAAAAACAAGTGTGGTATAAGATCACACACACGCTTACCACTGGCTTAGCAACTGTACTCTGTACTCAAGTGTCAGGCATTCCTCAGCCTCAGCCTTCCTTGCTTTTTCTTCCTCTGTTGAGACATTATTAACCTACGTCTCCCGGCAGAATGTCAGCCACCAAGCTGCCACAGAAGGTTCAAACTGTCTTGCCCACCCTCCATACACACACATCTTTTATCTTATTCCTTTCTTAAAAAGGATATTCTGCTTTTCAGATGCCTATTACTCTCAAAAGGTAGGGACCGACCTCTCCCTTCTCTGTTGTAAGTGTCCTAATAGATTTTTCAGGAAACCGTTCTTTTTCTTACCCTTTGAATACTGCATAAGAAAAATACAGCAGGAACATTTCTGGGACTACATGAAGTAGAAAAACTCCAACCCTGGCTAGTATTGCAGCATCCTCCCAGGTAAAAGATTTTTTTCATCTCCCAAAACAGGCAAAATCTCATGTCTGAAATGTAAGAACCTTAACGAATGGTTGATTCCATACCACAAAACAGACCTTTTCCTTATGAAACTGTATATTACTCTCTACACACACTTTGTGCTGTAACCACAAGAGAAACATGAAAGAAAAGGGATGAGAACATCTTTCAGTTTTAAGCTGTGGTCTGCAGACCTAGGGATTTATGTGGTCTGGACTCAGGTAGGTGGCACAAACTCAGAAACAAACTGATGGGTCCTGTGGGAATTTCACTAGCAGAAACTAGCCCAGAAAGATTTGGCATAGAGGAAGAAAAGGTAGGTGAGAAGGCAAAGGAATGCCAGTGACACTTAGAGGTATCCTTAAGTACGAAAGAGGCATTTAAACACAATTCCTCCCATTACCCACTAGGTCTGGTGGGTCAATTATCTGCACAGAAAATTGTGCTGTGCTGCCACAAAGCTGCCTATCTATGGGAACAGGTGGAGAATTTCAGCCATCACCTTCTCTACACCGAGTACTTATTTTTGTGGGATGGCAGCAGCAGCTGAAATGGGCAAGAAAATAAAAATGTCTGTTAATTCATTCTTTTCATACAGTTTGGAGAGCACTTCTCCATTACACTCAGCACTGGCAGGTAATGCAACCTCCCTCTAGAACAACATGCACCATGCGTACGTGTCCAGCATTAACCTACAGAGCCATCCTAAGTAAAAACACATTAAAGAGAAGCGCACTTAAAAACAGAGTCGTAATAATGTACTGTACTCGGCGTGCTTAAATAGTGCACGTAATACAGTTCAGTGTAATAACCACTTGCTACTCAGGTTTCTCACACAAAGGAAGATATAGAATGGAATTACATTTCAGCCTGGAACTAATTCTGGAGTACAGCCAGTCTCCAGAAATCCATAAAAATTCCTGTGTCAGAATTATGTGCGCCATTGTCTTGATGCCTTGGTCAACGTTTCTGAATTTCTAATTTCTCTGACATCTTCTACATTAACAAACTGAAGTTGAACATATTCATCTATCGGCGCTGCCACTGGAGTCCTGCTCAGGAATTCTTTGCCAATTTTTTCATCAGCATGTGCAGTAGCAAATGCTGTCCCTATATAGTTCACTTCTGCAGTCACTTGAAAAGATAGTGAAAATGTAAAAATTACTGCAAATTTTCCTCTTTCACCTGCAACCACCTTACTAAGTTGCACTTCTATCAGCCACTGATGAACTGAAAACAATAGAGTAATACTTAGCCCCGTTGTAGAGTTCTCAAGGTTCATACAGGTCTTCAGAAATCAAATTAGCATTCTCTTCTTATATACTAAAGCTTACAGGTTTTTATTCAGGTTTCCCATTTGAACTGAAAAGAGATAATAAGTTTCTGTCGTTATTCAAGTGCTTTTAACGTATTTATTTATTTCTTTTCCCATTTCCTTCAGTTATTTGCACGTGACAATCAGAATGGTGGTATACCAGAGCATATAGAACAAAGGTAGACTGCACAAGGGTCCTGCATTTTCATAAAGACTCTCCTAATATTCTGAAAAAGCCACTGAAAGAATGAGAAAAACTAATCCATATTATAACACAGTACACCTGCTTAAGTAATCTTTGCACTCCTGGTGGGATATGGATTCCTCCTTCATCTGTGAGCTCCAGCGAGCAGATGGCTGCCATCTTCAATCAGTAAAACAGCAAAGTGCACCTGACAAGGGAGAAAGTGCACAACATACCTGCGTTCCCCAAACTGATGCACCAGCCAGTAGAGGATTAGATCCAACAAGACAGGAATGCATGCCTAGAGACTGAATACATACAAGGGCTAACATTTCTTAAGCCAAACTCTTACTAAAAACAATAGAAATTTGGGTGTACAAATCCCCTAGTCTCTGTCCAGCCAGAGCAATCCCTCTCCCCCCAGCCTCTAGCTCCTACCCATTGGTTAGCACTGCTGGTACAATTTTTTAGAAGGATTTGTTGCACAAAGAGACAGACTTATTAAAAACAGAAAAGAATGTGTTGTGCCTCTGTAGCCAGAACCATAGTTTAAAAATCTCTGGGCTGTATTTTTTTCTGAATGCTCAAAAGATACAAAACAGTTACAAAGGCATATGTACCACCTAAGCTCACGTTTATAGCTGTTTTTCATCTCCAGTGATTCAAAAGAGGTATGTTTACCACTGCAACTGGCACAGTACACTTCCAGAAGTGACAAAAAAACACCCAGAAATCATGTTTCTATTAATATTATTTCCTTTTTAAACATTTTACTATTTATTGGTTCAGAGACTATGATGGTTCATTTCAGGATAGACCAATATAAAATCAAAGTATTTTCATCTTATTTTTACAATTATTCTCTTCTGCATAAATAGCCACCAAATGCTAAGGCAAACCCTTGAGATTCTACTTCTGCCTTCACGTTTCACTCTAAAGCTGGATTGTCTAAAATACAAGGATACTCACCCTTTTCTGAGCTAACAAGGTGCAACTCTTGCCTCTGTCCGAGGTGAATTTCAGCTCAGGAGGACCATCAGCTTAGTGCACATTTGTGACCAGATCCTGAACTACTTGTACAACCAGCTCTTCTCTTAGGTTCTATTTAGGTAATGTGACTTCAGCCAGATATTTGTGCATTTGCCAGAAATGAAGCGGGGGGGAATAAAGCAGTCCTTTATAAACTTTCTCAAAATGGTTGGAGGACAAGTCAGATGATGAGTATGTTTATTGCTCTTAAATAACTCGAGAAGCAAAGAAGGACCATTTCAGTGTTGGGAAAACTGTAACTGGATAGACCAAACTCTAAATAAATTGCCACATTTTCTTGGTTTTAGTAAGGGGGGCTGTCTGCTTTGCTGATTACTATCACAGCAAAATATTTTTTTTTCTGTTACTGTTCTTTCTGAGATGAACAGAGATATCCATTGCTAACCCAGTGTCCTAGGGTGTTAGCTACCTGCCTGCCAGAAGCTCAGATCCATGCTATTACAGACATACTGCCAAGCTTCAGCTAGTGATCCCGACATTGCACAATGTTGTTCATGAGCACTAATAAAACTGTCAGGTGTGACTCAGACCAGACCAACCAGAAGTGAGTGCTGGCTCTAGGAAAAAGCTGGGGAAACTACGGATACAGGTGGTGTTCTGGCCAACCTTCCTAATGGAGATGAAAAATAAATCATGTCTGAACATTCCATTTTGTTTCATGTTTATGACCCACAGGCAAAGGGAGAAACAGAAGATAGGATCTCAAGTTTAGTAAGGTGGTGGGCTTGGTACCACTAGTGGTTGGACTCAATGCTCTTAAAGGTCTTTTCAGACTTAATGAGTCTGAAAATTGATCCTAAGGCTGTGAAACACGCTGCACAACACACCCCCAAATCCAGCAAAACAGTAGAATGAGGTTCTGCCAAGCACATTACTATATGATTCTTGGATGAAAACTGTATTGTTACTGCTTTCTTTTGGAAATATTGACTAAAACCCACTCAATTGACTGAAACCCAAATTTGCGGGCCATCCATTGTAAAGAGTAGAAAAACCTTTACAGGACAAGTTCAAATTGTTGCCAGTTAACCACTGGCTGTGAAAGAAGTGGGATGAAGTAAAAGGACAAGATCTGCACCTCCACAGGAAAATCAAATGCCTAGTTACAAAGCAGAAGAAAGCAAGTTAACTACAGAACTGAGTTCACAGTGCAAACTGAGTTAGCAGTGCAAATCTCTTGCAAATACGGCATTTTAAGAAAGGTGACTGGTCTGGATCCCTTGGCACTAGTGATGCCTCAAATCAAAAATACAGTCCAGTTTTGAATGATATGTTTTAAGATTTATGCAGGGTTCTCAGAAGAGCAACAACAACCAAAAAAACCCCACCACACCAGATTGGAATACATGATCTAGAAATAAAAGCTGAAAGATTTGGGTTTGTTTAGTCTAGAAAAGAGACTGAGGGAAGACATAATTCTTCAAACATGCGAAATGTTGTTATAAATATGACAGTGATCAACTGTTCTTCATGCCCGGCAAGGTTAAAAGAATAGTTCCGCTTACCGTGTGGCAAAAGAAGATTTGTTAGCTAGTAGGACAAAATAACTAACAAAAACAGCCATACACTGGACTAGCTCACCGAGGATGATCATGGAATCCTCGTCACTGGAGTCTACTATGGAAAAATTAGACAAATCGCTGTCAAAAATAGTCCTTGGCTCAGCCACAAAACAGAGAGAGGGACTGGCCGCTTGAGCTCCCTCCCATTCCTACACTTCTATGATTTACTAGGGAATATGCAGTTTCTTGCACAAGCCACTCTTTTTAGGGGTTTAACAAGTCACACTGACTAATATATTGCATGCATAAACCTCTACCCTAATGCCATGTATTTCAGACTCTATTTTAAAGTTTACCCCTGTAAAAACTGTTATGTTCTAGCAGAAAAATCCAGGAAGTAGTAGCCTGCAATATTATCGTACCGAGGGAGAAGCCAAGTCATTTCAAAAGACCTTTCAAAATCTCGTGTGTGACCACAGGACAAGGTCAGAAAAGGCCAATAACATTTCTCAGACAGAAGGTAAGAAAACCCCAATACCATTAGTGTTGTCACAGACCGACAAAAGCCAATACACTGCAGTGGCTGAAGTCTACATGGACATTGGTTCAACACACTGTTATAGCAGGAATTCACTGGCGTGCAGCACATCTTGGGTATAAAAAGTAACATCTAACAAACCAATACGTTTCAGAAGTTTTTATCCTGAAGCCACCTGGACATGCTTATAACTGATGAGCCTCACAAATTTATTGAGCACATCAGACACCTTAAAAATAAGGAATCTCTGAATACTTAGAGCACCACACTAGAAAAGTGATTATTTATTGTCCGGATCAAACTATAATCGGTTCTTGCACAAGGGCAGAGCAAGCACTTACGGATTTGTGAGCATTAGCAAAGAACTCATGATAGACCCATTGACAAATGAAGGCATTCCTTCATACCATGGGTGACAAAGAACTGAACTCCTGTCTCAAATCTCATGTGTCATTGAGCAAAACCCAAAAAAAAGTGAAGCAGGAATACCTCAGAAGAATTGGCAAGAACAAGAACATATGTTGAAGGCAGCCGTAAAAATGGCTATGGCAGGAAATAGCCCCAGAGTAACCAACCGTGGTGTCTCCACTCAACTGATGAAAGCATCAAGCCCAGCAAAGGCCTGCATAGACACAATAGTATAAATTCTGGGACAAAAATCAAATAAAGCTAAAACCTTTAACACTTAAGAGACATTCCTGTCTCTAAGAAAGATCCACTGTAATACCTATACTGATCTGATTCCTAACTCAGACAAGTACTTCAGCTTCTGAAGTCTCACAGACTGCAAGGGTATCCAGGCAATTGGTAACCGCTGTCTTGGTCAGAAAGATTCTCCTAAGTTACTTCCCCTCAGAAGTATTCCACAAAACATCTGAAGACAGCCTGGAAGAGCATGAGCTACCTGCAAGGATAATTCATAAAAACAATAGCAAGGAACCGGGAGAAGCTCAGTTTTCTTGCTAAAAAGTTTAATGCAAGTTTCTGCAAAACAACTTTCTGGTTAAGAACATTTCTACATACAGATTCTGTTTTTCAGAGATCCCATTCCTGCATTCCTTGCAAACCCAAAACACCCGCTGACATCATTAGGCAATGCATTGGCATCAGAAATACAGGACTAAGCCAATAAGGTTGTGGATAGCCAAAACTGTGCTGGAGACAGTTCGTCACGGTTTGGTCTAACTAACTTTTGAAATCACAGCTGGTTCACAAATTGTGAGCCTCCTAGGGTCCTAACACACCCCACTCTCCATCACTGCTGGCAGCATTTTGAGAAGCCGATCCACCCATGCCCAGCACAGATGGCCAGGCTCCTATCCTCCTCACAAGCTAGGACTCACGAATCCCTTCTCTTGCGGTATTGCACTGAGTAGCTATTTGCTACTCATTGGCCCCACTCCGGGAACCAATTCATGTGCAATGGGTTCCACATCCTGCTGGTGGAGAAGGGATAGAAGGGACTGTCTTGAAAAGACCTAAAATCTTATTAATGAATACAGTACAAACTTCAAAGTCATACTGTAGAGCAGTATTTGTGTAATGCAAGATACAAAAACAAATGTATCTTGAATCCTGACACTACTGAAGGCAGCTGAAAGAAAGCCAGAGAGCCAAGATTTCAATCCACATCTGATCTGAGTACCCATTCTTGCAGTGAACTGAAGAAATTTGCTTAAGAGAAAAGTAGGAAAAGAAACTACAGATGGGCAAAAAACAAGAGACCGCAAAAACGGAAGGCAAGAGCTGGGAAAAGGCCAGAGTGAATGATAACAAAAGGAACTACATTAGAGATGATAAGCACTTCATTTTCTGTTGTTTGTGCTTTGCTTAAAGAATCTTTTTAATCCTTTTACAACCCACAGATATAACTACCATATTACTCAAAGTAGACAAAGTGCAGGGAAACTGTAAATTGATAATTAAGTCTGCTCTGAATCTGACAAAAGAATTTTGGCCATTAACTTGCAGGACAGGGGAAGCAAATCCAGTTGTTGAAGTGAAAGTCTTATTCACATAATCAGCATCAGTTGCCCTCATGCAGCTGACAGAATCTTGGGAAGGTTAGACACTCCTTCAGCGCTGAACGTGTTATGAACTTCTACACTCCTGACAAATGCAGTTCTTGGATTTAACAGGTTGTGGATGTGTGGCCCATTGGATAAACCCTGAGGAAAATACACGATTTCAAACATAAAAGTCTGTTCCAAAAATCCTTTTCTTTAGGAGAGACCACTGCAAAGTAAAAATTATTCTCTGCATTAGAGCTGGCACTTCTAGATTAGATTGTAGTTGATGTCTCTGGGCATAATAGTGCATCAGTCTTTCAACTACAGCACTCTTCTATCCAGTGAAGCATGGAGATTGAAACATGATTATTGTTGTCTTTTATTTTCAGGCAATGATATAACACAGAAAGAAAAGAGAAAAAGATGAGCCAATCCCAGAATGACTAATATCTTTAAATTAGTTACAAGTCTGACTTTTATTTCTGCAAAACTGCCACTGAAATCCAAGGACCAATTCTTGGCAACACTTTCAATTTTCCCATACAGTATACCACCGGCACAACTCATCATTAGGCTTGCCATCAGTCTTCTCAGATACTGGATGAAGTTCAGAGATTGAATCCTCTAGACTGTGGACATCATCCACTGGAAGAAATCTGATTTTACAGCTTTCATTGTATCAGACTGCTCTGCAGCATCCTACTCGATCTCTCCTCTACCTCCTTAAGATTCATTTTCATGCCTGAGTAGAGACAGTGCACAGATATTCCAAAGAAAGAAGCCAAGAGCTCCAAACACTCTTCTAATTTCTCCATTGTACTGTTTGGCACATAAGTAAAACAACTTTTGGCACTGTGAGTGTTTTTTGTTATGATGGGGAGAAAAGATCTGAAACTATGTTTCCCATTAGCATCACAACAATTATTTTTTTAAAGCTTCTGAAGACAGTATCATTAGCTGGCCACTACATTACTCCACTCTTGTCATTGTAATCATTATTACAAGTGGATCAAAAATAATCACCTGGAAACTAACTAAATAGAAAATCTGCACACACAAAAAAAAGTAAGAAAACAACAATTTTAAAATCCAACAAAGCCTATTATTGTACTTCTGGAGCCCTGTTTTCTATGAATACAATTTATGCTGGATTTCCCCTTTCCAGAATTTTTTTTTTCTCTTCTTCTTTGCTATATTCACTTGCAACTGAGGAATGTGAAATAGTTCTTCAAGCTTCCTTGAAGTCTACATGAGTTGTGTAGCCAGACCGGGCTGTTTCAAGCTTAGAATCTAACTTTACATTTGGCTTTGGTAAAAAACAAAACAAAACAAAACACCAACAACCAGTGTTTTCTTCTCCTGATTAATTTCACCAGATTTCCAGGAACTTGTAAGACGCATCTCAAAATTTTAAATTACAAAGTCCCATTTGGGGATCTGGAATAGTCTACAGTTAATATTCACTGTAATTATCCTGCAGTGGAATCTCTGTTCTGTGGCATCATAATGTGGGCTTAGTTTAAGAGCACTTTTACATAGATTAAGGCAAAACATTCATGAGGCATTTGATAGTCAGAGGAAGATTTTTTTAATAAAACTATAAATATAAAATTTCACAGCCTCCTTTAACAACAGTTCAAATTCAACTTTTCTATCCTTGACAAAATCTGAAGCAACAGAATGAGACAGATGTAGAAACACCTATCACAGTCTTCTCTCTTCTTAAATTGATGGCAAAACTCCCACTGACTTAGGTCTCATGTGTCCCCGATGGTCTTGGTTGACCTACTAACCTCTGTAACTTAATGCATGCTACACTTCCCATTTGAAGCCTCTGAGGTAATCCCTCTCTGCTGTGCCTAAGGTATCATTTTCTTTGTTTACTGTCTGGCTGCATAGATGTCTGGCACAGATTTCAAAGTACAGTAGCTGAAAACTATGCTTGGTGCATATGTGCATAAATCCTGCAGTGGGATTGCATCACACAGTCTGCATCCAAACCTAAAATCATGCACCCAACACTCTCTGTACTATTCATGGTTTGCATGAAGCATGTCATAAAACACAGCCATACCAGTAGAATGCCTAAGCAGTTCAACACCATTGACTACAGTGAATTTATTCCAGAATTACATCAAATAGATGAGTTCAGGATATTTTTCTTCATGTGCGCAAGGAAGAAATATATGAGAAATCAGCACAGTGCGCCTAATCCCATTTCTGTCTGCCAACATTCAGAGCACATACAAGAAATTCTATACTGTGCAGTCACTGAATTACATTTCCTACAGTTTTGCAGGGCTGGGCACAGTCAAATTCTCCAAACAATTTCAATAGCACATTAAAAAGTACTAACCTAGTCTCAACGAAACAAGTGTCTCAGAGCAATAATTATTCTATAAGCTTCCAGGGAGGCGTCTTACTGTGTTGGCTGGACTGAGTTGTACTGAACTTGCTGAAGTTAAGCTTTTAAGCAATACTTAGTTTACATAACCTGGTGATATAGAATCACATTTAAACTGCTCCAATGAATGAAGGCAACAATAGGAAAACACAGCAAGTTAGAGTCCAGCCCATGAGTTTTATGGGCTCTGTCCAGCTGCAGTGGAATGTTACAATTACTTCTGCCACCACACACTGACTTTGTTCCTTTTTCAGATTTAATTGCTGATTTTATACTTCAGGCTACCATTATTTACTATCAGCTGCAGTGAAACCCAGGTTGTGCTAGAACCTTGTGACTAGTGTCCCTTCTCAGACCTTGAATTTCTCACAGGTCATGAATATTGGCAGTTTGGACACAGTGAGAGGCAAGTTGTGGCTTGTTTGTTCCAGGCTAAACAGGACAGAGAAATATCAAGGTCTTGGGTGGAATAAACAATTCCTCCTTTACTCTGGACAGGAGGTGCTGCTTTAACAGGAAAAATCTGACCAACAAGACTGAAATCTGGCTTTCATCCACTCCTAATGGAAGCAAAACCATTATACAGTCTAAATAGCTGAATAAATTTCTTCCAAGTCAATTAATATCAACATCCTTGATCTTAAAGTATTACCTCATTATAGGCTTATTATTACTGTAATTCAAGGGCAGGCAAAAATCTGGTGTAATTTTCCATTATCTCCACTACACATCTGAAGTTTGAGAACCACAGGATGCATTTGTGAAAGTACAAACAGAATTTCTGCAGGTAGGAAGGTTCAGCTTGGTCATTTTCCCATATTTTTTGATCAGCTGGTCCTAGAAAGGATTTCTAAAGCTTACAGTCCAATTCTTGCTCTAAAACTCAGCCTGCTTGCCCTTGCTTTTTGCAAAAAACAACAAAATTGTGTTAACAGTTTCTTTCAAGAACACATATTAGTAACTGCCAAATGACAGTTGTAATGACCCTGATGCATTTCTCCCCTTAGGCCTTTTTTTGTTTAAAATGTAGTTGCCACCCAAGCAGAAAAATTTCATTCTTTGCCATGAACTGTCCCATCACCCTGAGCTTTCTTCACCACCAGTACTATACCTAGTGAGAGTAAACTAAGCAGCTACCTTCTGCCTAACAAAAAGCTACTCCCACCTAGGATTATACACACCGGAGTATGCCTTAAGGACTTGAAGCAGCGCCTGCTGAAATCCAAGGAGTGGTTCCATCAACTTCAACAGGCTTTTGGTCAGATCATGAGGGTCTATTTTTAATCCATTCACTCATTTATTCCCTGGCTTACTTAAAGGAGCATTTCTCTGAAATCCAGGCAGAAAGCATCTAATATTTTTGGTGTTGTATCAGAGCAATGGCTTAATCATAAGTTAAATCATGAAGTGTCTCTGTGCAGCCAAAAGAAAGAGGCTAACTCTGACATACCACCTGTGCACTTCTTCTCTGGCTCAGCACTGACCTTGGTTGACAGGAACATGTGTCTGAAAATTGCACCCAAGAGGAAACTCATCACAACATGAACAATCACAGCAGAATGATAAACACCCACACTGCACAAGAAAGCTGCCAAACCCACACAGCAGCCAGGACTCCAACTGCATCTGGAAAGAAATATGCACATACCCAAAGAATGTATGCGTGTATACACGCGTGTGTATGTATCTGTTTACACACGCTCTCTTGCTCTGTTTGTGCCTAGAGCACCACGCTTCATTTTGCAATAAAATGTCTGCATAAAAATATCTTTCTTCTCCCTTACGACAAAGACAACAGAGATTATCAGGTTCCTTATATGCAGTCACACCAGAGGGCTGTGATGTCTTGCAGCGATTTAATTCTGCTGATCCATTTACATACATTTTCCTTAACAAGATAACTTATGTGTTTAGCCTTGAGTAGCATGGATTTCCTTTTAATACTTTATAATTACATGCTCCCACAAGATCATCAAAGCTGAGAGGGAGCCATAAAAAACACATTTGGTAAGAAACTAGTCTAACTGTGTTTCCTTTAACTAATGGAAGAAACAATGAGTTTTAAATGTTACATGGATGATTTTCTTGCACATGTGGTCTTACGCAAGATTCCTGCTGCGGAAGTCTAAGGCTGGCAGACATCTTCAAAGACAAACTGGAGAGCCAAAGAAGTCTTTGTGAGATCCAATCTGTTCACAGGCACAGGTACTTGCACAAGGGGGATTCAATGCGTTCATGCAGAAATCACTTAAACCATGAGACATTCGGATATTCCCAGAGTAAACCTTTCAATCAAAAGTTTTTTGAATGGAGAAACAATCCCATATGCCAATGAAGACTGAAAGAAAACTATTGTTTCTTCTATGATCTTTCATCTCAAATATTTGCTGCCTCCTGACGGCTCTAGATAACCACAGACTAAGATCCATGAACTGGGGGTCATAAGGGCAGTACAAGGATCAGAAGGTGTTCAGTTCCTCAGCACAACAAGCCTACTGTAACAACACAAGCGGCACTGCAAGAAATCCCTTTTTTCTGTGCCCATATGTCAGTCACAGAACTTTTCTAAAACCAACGTATTAAGGAAACAAGGAAAGGATTTGCATCTCTGGTGAAACGTATAGATATTCGGCGGTTCAGGATAGGCGCACCTGCAGTCTGCCTGTAAACACATCTGATGAAACATCTTCAATTTTGAAGGCAAAAACTGACAGGTGTCACACAGCTTAAGGTAGCTTTGGCACTGCAAGTGCCAACTCTGCTTGAGAGGTGTGAAACCCTTGGTGTGGCTAGAAAAAGCTGTGGATCAGCTCAAGCAGCAGATCCTGGAGGATGCTGAGCCACTACAGTTCCGTTACAATCACTGGTGGTGTTCATTCTTCCTACTCTTACCCACATGTGTGCATTGCAGCATTTAGTCATGTAAATAAGGGAAGAAGCTGTGGTGAGGACGCATGGTTTTGTTTTTGTTTCAAAGACTGACTGTGCCTGCAGACTTGCCAAAGCCAGATGCTGTAACTCTGCAGTGTTACTCTGCAAGATGGGCCAGAATCTTCCAGACGCTGGGTGTGGTGGGTGCAAGGCCACTTCATTAGCCATTTGAAGCTGCGTGGGTAGTTTCCATTGTGGTCTAGCAACCATGCAAGACGCACCCAAAGAAGCTGGGTAAACTGCATACAGGAATTAGCCCACACTAAATTCCACACTTCCTCAGCTGGGCTGCTACCCAGACCCCAGTGAGCTAACTGAAAACAAGGTAGGTGCATCCCCAGTAAAAGGAGACAGATGATTGAGAGAGAAGGCCCTTCTTTCTGCATCCTACAGCACAGAATGCCACCTTGATGCTAGAGAACAAGGTGTGAAATGGGTCCTTTTACATAAATAAGAGTTTAGTGAGGAAACAAAAAGCAGATCTGCTCAACCAGTGTCCCAAAGTGGGAAAACACTAAGCTTCCATGGTTTCAACCACTTAACTGGAAGTCGTGGAAAGCTTAGTCTTAAAAAGAGTGACTTCCCACTAACGGTACAGAAAAAGTGGAAATCCCAGTAATTTACAGCATTTCCAGATTTTCCAACCACCTACCAGTAAATGCTGAGAGCTTGGAAGCCCTGCAATGGACTTCCAGCCAGCCCACAGAGTAGGGATGCCAAAGCACCACCAATCCTCTATAGTCCCACAGCTGCTCTAAGGAGCTGATAGTCAGTCACCTGTCAAATGACATTTTCACTGACAAGCTGCAGGAACAGGGGAGCAGGTTTATTTTAGAAACAAAATGTTTGTTGTTTCCAGCATGAAATTATCTCAAAATTTCTGGTTAGCAGAAGAAATTCCTATTACTTCCCAGATTAATTTGGACCAAAACCCCACACAAAAGAAAATAAAGAAGACAAGGTTTCCCATGAAACAAATTCTGCTCTTCAGCCAGTTTAAATCAGTAAAAAAACTGAAGGCAGAAGATGAAGGAGGAATAATACTCAGCAGTATAAACCTTCTTGAGCACTTTGTATGGCCAGACTCATACAATCAGAGATGTTGGTACCAGAAGGAACAACCACAATTTCTTATCTAAGCCCTTATATAAGCTCAGATCAAATTAACCAAAGCTTAACAAGTTACCACATGCCAGCTGAACTAAACAGGTTTTGTATGTCCTCAGCCCCAGACTAGCACGAGACAACACAGTTTAACACCATCAGTTTTGTTACAGGCTAAACCAAGTTTCATTGCTTTAAGTATTCCACAGCCTAAATGTACACACACTTAATCACTTTTGATGTATATAATCACAGATGATCTCCAGTTGAAAGGGACCTGACACACAGTAGCTCACTCATCTGCAGCGATTTGATGATATATGTAAGGGGAAAAAAGGCAGTAACTGATTTGTACATCTTTGCTGTTCTTCTGCAGTGCTGTTAAGAGCACCACTGAGACTAAGGGTCACAACTTGTACATGAAAACCAAGCACAACTGTTACTCTGCTAATTAACTAATAATTAATTTGTACTATTTACTCAATTGTATCAAACCAAGCTTATGTCTTATAAGGGTCTTATAAGAAATGTCCCCAACCACAAAACATGCCACACATCACTACCTGAACACAAATCTTCTCTTACTGTAAAGATGTGCTGCTATGTCCAGTTTAGATGTCCGTAAAGGAGCCATTTTAACTAGCCTACAGTTCATGCAGGAAATCTATGGTGTAACTATCAGACCCTACAACCCTTTTACGTACCTGTACCTCCTCAGTGATCTGTCTTTTGAGACTACGGTCTACTAGTTCTCAGGAGCATTAGCTTGTGGTCATCAAGAATAACAAGACAGCTTCTACTGCTAAAAAAACTGGAACTTTGCAACTAATTTTAACAGGAACAGGTTCACTAGCTTCAGAAATTTAAAGATAACATAACGTTTCCTTCATACTACAAAAGAGACATAGGTTAGTAGTTAGTGGTATAATGTATACATATAGGTACATAATAATAGAAACATATATTTACAGTGTATACATATATTTACTATATATATATATATGTGTGTGTGTGTTGCTGAAGAAACAACACACTTGTTATACTTCTGTAGCTATGGAATAAGCTACAGGAACATGAAACATCCTGCATCTAACTTCTGATTTGTTTAGTTTGTCAAGGTCTCTGTCAACTTTTCTCTGTCACTGGTTGACCAGTTGATCAGCTCCAGGAGGAAATTATCTGGTTAATTTAGTTAATGAGCTGAAACAAAACAAAGGAGGGTTTAAATACCACTTATAAGTCACAGGCAAAAAACAAAGACTGGCTTGATTTAGGGAAAAACAATAAAACATATTTAATTCAAACACCAAAACATAGAGAGATCAATTTCATGTTCTTACATAACTGAGACAGGCTCTGTTAGCTCCTTCCCCTCAGGGGAAAGAAACCCCTGGCATTTCTTTTCCCTGTGGAAGCATGGTGTCTGCAAATGTATGCATGACTGCTCAGTCCAGCTTTCCCTTCCTCAAGGTCAAAGGTACCTTTAAGGATAAGTTTCCGGCTCCAGTGAATCATCCTCCATGGGCTGCACACAGGACTCTCTTCCTAAACTGCACTACACCATGGGTTTGCAGGCATACTTCTCTGCTGATCTCTGAGGTTACCTTCTCCTCCATCCTCATGCCTCTGGGTAAAAGGTGGCTGCTAGCAGTGTGCTTAGCTCAGCACTGCCACACTTGATCTCCAAACAGAGACTCCTCCAACAGGAAGTAGGAAACCTGTTGCACAGGTGTTCCCCTCACCCAAATACACTTGTTTGCAGAGGCACACCCCTCACCCAAATACACTTGTTTGCAGAGGCACAGGTGTTCCCCTCACCCAAATACACTTGTTTGCAGAGGCACAGGTGTTCCCCTCACCCAAATACACTTATTTGCGAGTGGACCTGGGGGGGCTCTGTTCCTAAAGCCACTTAGCAAAGTCAACATAGCAACCCCATCCCCCACAGGCTAAAATCCATCAGAATTAACTATGACAATCTCTTGGTCCATAATGTTGTAAGTCTAACACAGGTTTCAAACTGGTACCATTTAAAAGGAACAGATAGCGTGCATCCATTGAAATTATTCCGTGATTTTACAATAAACACAAAAGTGTTTTGACACTGAGGCCAATCTACAGGAGCACTAGTTGACCCTCTGACAGGATAGTTTGATAAAACTAAAGGATCAAATAGTGCATGCTGCAGTTCTAGCAAACTTTAAATCTTTAACATGGCTGATAGAAGTGTTGTTTTTAAAAGCTGAAAATGTTTTGGCACTAAATATTAAGTCACTCAGAGATTGGAATACGTATGAGATCAATTTTTCACCACATTTCATCAGTCTTTTACACTGTGAAAACTATTGGGGTTACTCTGGCAGAAAAGCTGTGCAATAGCATGGAGACTCATGCCTGTGGTCGCTAACGTGACCTAGCTGTATATAGAAAGGGATATGGGAAAAATATTGAGAAAGTGTGTCAAAGCACAAGCATGTTGTAAAATTATTTTCTAGTGTGACGCTCAGTAAAATCAACATTTATTTTTTTATAAACACTTTCACAGCATTTGTTGGAGATGCTCTGTGAGACCCACTTTTCACTTGAAACCGTGACTCCAAAATTAACGTCCAAGTCAATAACAGAAAGTTGCGCCACTTTGCCATCACACTGGGGCTGTACCTGCAGCAGGCCAGACTGAGCAGCACAAAGAGGTTGTCTGCCATCCAAAGTCACATTTGGAAGCAGATTCCAGCAGTACGTCCGACATCATTCTGTCCGTTCAGCCGTGCTGTCTCCATTTCAATTCTCTCCCTGGGAGGTTTCTTACCGAGTCCAAGACTATATTTTGAGTTTTGCCCTTGGTTTATGTTCTCATGATAATTACACACACACTAAATGTCATAAAAGATTCATGAAGACCATAAGAAGACAGGCCAAGCAGTACAGAAGACATTTCTGCGCTACACAAAGCTATGACACACAACTCATGAAGGATTGTAGTCTGGAGAGAAATGGCCTGGCATGTAAAAATTAAGGCCATAAAGTCACAGCCTTCACCGAGAAAATCCAAGCAAATCAGTCAAACGTGAGAAAGTCCGTACTACTGCTTGCTCCTTTGCATTTGTATTTCTCAGTTCAGAATCAGCTCTGCTTTTGAGCTCTTCCTGCCAAAATCTTGACAAGTTTCATTTTGAAAACTGACAACAACGAGGAAGCTTTTAACTGTTTTGTATTAATCTACTTCAAACTCATTTTTATCTAGCTAGAGGCAGGGTTTAATCAATTACAGGTTCCTGCTCCAAAGCAGGCCTTAGCTCAACTCAACCACAGTTTACACTGTGGCCTACATTACTGAATTCCAATGGCATTTAACTTTTCAAGGTCTTTCTTTAGAGTGGTAACGCTGAGCTTTACATGATACACAGACAAGGGTTTAGGAAATGCCAGCTGGTTACTCCTGAAAGGATTCACTGATGGCGTCCACCACCACTAATGGAAAACTGAAGGACATACTAAGCCAGAACGATGTCAGATGTTAGGATTTGTCACTACCCTCACACAAACACACACACACAAAAAGAAAAAACAACTCTTTCATGCTTACTGGGAAGCTCCTGGAAGAACTCTATTTTGCATTCCCTGCAAACCCCAAATTCCCTTGGATTTCACTGACAATTTTGAGTTGCACAAGCACAATTGTCTCTCCAACTAATAACTTCTGCCAGAGCCACAAAAGGCATGACTCTCCTACAACTGTTAGCCAGAAGATTTAGCCTTTTTGAGCTCAAATTGTCAAGCTATCCCCTAGCTATGGTAGTTCCAGGTTCAATTCCTGGTAGTGATTAGGACACCAGTTACTTCGTGGAGAACACAAAATCCATCCTCTAAGTACTTACAAATTCTTAATATAGAAGAACATCTTTAGTTTTATTTTAGTAGCCATAAATATATACCCACATACTATCTCAAGATATGACTGGGGGGAGGGCAAAGTGTTGAGAACTGATTTGTAATAGGAGACACAGATTAATAATAAATGGTTACATAACACAAACTGGCACATAATATTAGGAATCATTAACTGCAATAAAAAACAGATGTCACTGTGTCTATAACAACCCTGCAAAACTCTACTTGTCTGTTACCTCTGGAACTTTTCTTTTACATATATGTTACAGGTTAAAACTTGCAATTCCCATGGTGAAGGCCAGTCAAGGAGCTTTCATGTCTGAGCTTATAAGGTTTTATAATAATTTTGTGAAGTTGCCCAGGAGAGAACACACGAGAACTGCAAGCAGCAGTATCACATATTATTATCTGTCTATGTATTAGGATGAAAAATAGATTCAGTGAGAGAATAACATCTTTTCAAAGATAAACAAAAACACAACAAAAGCCACAAAGGAATTAAGGCTTACAAGCATGAAGATATACAGCTATAATTGCGTAACAACCTCCCCGAAAGGCTTGCTCTCCGCCACGCTTGAAGGGCATGCTGGAAAAGAATACAACAGGTTGCCCCTGAACATGATTTTGTTAACAGGGAACAACTTCTGGTTGGAAAAAAAAATAAAATAAAATGCAAGGGCTATTTCCCTGGACCACAACTAGATTAATCACTGCCTTTTCTCTGAATATAATAGCTTTTCTTATGTTCTGTTACAACAAAAATCTTGACTATACTTCACTTTATAAGATTTATTGAATATATCTGATGTTTTGCACTGACCTGAGGAATCTCACTCTTTTCTAGAAAATGCTTAAATCTCAACTTTGGAAAAACTTCTGAGAGCGAGCTTCATTTGATATTCCCTTGCAATCAGTGGGACATACTTGTCTCACTTGTCCATGCTTATATGTTTGGCAGTTCAGAACACAAACGAACTACAGCAGAGATTCCTCTCTCCCCATGCAGATTGAAATCTTTTCAAATCCCATCAACCGTTTAGGGAACTGCAGCTCTCAGATAAATAAAATGTTTAAAATTATCTAAAGGACACAGTCTAGACAACCTGTAAACACACCTGCTACCAAACTACCTACCTACCTATTAAAGGGCACCAAAAGTCTTTGAAGCATCGTAAAGAAGAGAACTTACTTCCTTTTGGGAAAAATGAAGAGTCATCCATGTGTTCAATTGTGCTCACACAACCAGTTGCTTTTTCCAACCTACAAAAAAGTGCATTCCAAATTCTATTAAAGACCAGCTATGATATTGTAATGCCTCCATTCCAGTAGTGAGCAGTTTCTATAGACAGATAAATTGACAAATCTCAGCACGTAGGCTGGTTACAGTTCTTGTCTGGAGCAGCACAAGTCTACATACTCACTTCTTTAATCAAGCTGAAAATTACAATCTAAGGAAATAGGATGACTTGACTTCTGTCTGCATAGAGAGCTGTTGCAGAAATAATCAAATTTAATGATTATATACAAATTTTAAGAGATACAAGTGTAAGCAAGCAAAAGCTGTTTCATCAGATTCCATAATAAAGGTATGCAAAGGAAATTCCAACATGTATTACCTTTATAAGACGCAGTTCCTGGCAAGTAGTGAACCCTTTCAAAATCATCGATGCTGATAACCATGAGACAGCATTTCCTCATTTCCCTGTGCAGTGTATTCTGTTTGGTCTACCACGGGAAAACCCCCTTTGTTTTAGGAAGCTGGAAGTTTATTTTGGTACAAAATTTCCATCAGATGCAGCAATGTGACCACCTGACCTAAGCCATAGTGTGGTAACATACTACTGCTCCTCCCACAGCATCTTTTGCAATGTATGCTGTTCACAGGCCAAAAGCTCTTTCACCCACAGTGAGTTTATTGGGAAATTTGGTAAAGCAAGTGGCCAGTTATGGATACCAATTAAAGGTAAAACATTTTTAAAAGCCATCTAGAAGAACCGACAAACAGGGTTTTATAACAAGAGAGCGAAGTCTTCATGGAGGGAAGAGCAGGAAAAAAGATGAAAGCAGACTTTGTAAATTAGACCAATTCAACTAGTGCATGCATACATCATGTATTTACATGTCACCGTGATAATCAGAGGATCCCTGCATAAGCAGAGACCCAAATAGTCCAACAGTCTCTACAGGGCTCTGCTGAGAAGACTGGCCAGGAAAGCTCTTACCTGAGAACCAGCAGGCAGCTTAATGCGCTCCCCGGCAGAGCCAAGACACTTGTGAAGTGAGGTGACAGCTGGGCACAGTTTTGTGAAGCCTAGCAAGGCCCACACAGGGGAATTGTGTGCCTGCATCCCTTTGCACACCTATTTTTGCTAGATTTTTACTACTAACCTGCTAGAATTTTACCCAGTTTTACACAGGCCATCTGTGTAATAGTCGAAGCGACAACGCCAGTGCACCGCTGCCCACCACACCAAGGACTGAGCAGCAATGCCGTCTCAGTCTTTTCAACCACCTTCTGCCACAGCTGTCTCCACTGTAAGCCAGTGATTTGCAAACAAAAATCCATGCAGGGCCTTTTTTCATTAAAAGCTTAATTATATATCCTGGGCACCAAGCTGGAAAGGAGTGGGGGTCTGAGAGGCAAATGCCCTAGCAGCAGCAGGTCTGGTATTGGTTAAAGTACATTTTGAAAAGCTTAAATATTGCACAGTTCCTTAGCTACTCCATGCTGTGCTTCTGTACACTGCACTATATAATCTTCCAGTGCAGTAGGTGGGCTGACTATTTTTAAATAGCTTTGGATGAGTTTAGGCTGATGATCATGCCTCTAATTTTCCTCCTTTTTGCAAAAGAGACTGAGTTTTGACTCAGAAATAGATACATCTGGCAAAAGAAAACAAAGTCAAGTTTACAAAAAATTTACACTGAACAAAAAATCATGTCTAAGTACAAGACAAATAATTTTGAATAGTGGATAATAAGTTAATAAAGATAATATTCACCAATCCACTGGAGTTGAACATTATAGTGATTTATAATTCCCTGGAATGATTTTTACTGGTGTATTTATAACTGCTTACACCACATGGTCCTCACATGGCTAACAAGCTCTGCAGAAGCCGTTTGTTATTTAGGAGAAGCATATTTATGAAATCTTCATATGAAATGAGTGACCAGACAATGCATCATAAAATACTGCACCCTAAAATCCGTACATGAACTAAAGTATTTACTAGACCATTCTTTAAATAACTGTTAGCATATTAAGCCAGAAGCAGTGATTCATGCATATTAAATAAATGGGAAAGTAAAGCCCTGCAATGGAAGAGTGTTCTGTTGCTGTCAAAAGTGAAACCTACTGAGCTGCAAAGCACAAATAAATATATGCTGCTGAATCCATTATCACTTTAAAGAGTTTGAAGCTCAGTCTCAGCAAGTGTTTGGGTAATAGATGTCTCTTTAATTTTTCCTGGCAGAGGTAAAATGCAGATATTGTAGGCACTATCTGTGTCCTTTGTCATGTAGATGAAACTATGCTGCTCTCTCCGTGGGCTCGCCTGAGCAGCTAAGACCTCACCACTCCTCCCTAAGGCGGTCAGTATTCACACGGCACCAACAGCTGCTGCAGCAGAAGAAAGGTTATGAACTCTTGCACTTCCACAACTCAATTTCAAACAGACTTTCAGTGCCAAGAGTTTATTTACAGATTAGGAAAATAATGCAGTTGCTCCCGTGTCAAATTTTAACTGAACTCTATATATATCCCCAAGATCCTACAATTCACATCCAAATATAGACGTAGGCACCCAGGAATCAGGCAATTTTATTACAGAGACAGTTTCTAGAGAACATTGTTTGATAAGCTTTACTGACTAGTCAGAAAGAAAAACTAAATGGGCAACTTATCCTAGAAAGCATTAAACCCTTCTTCACAACTGCCTGAGATGTGGTTAGTAGGACACAAAAATGCACCTTGTACATCTATATTGCATGTGACCTCCAGGTCTGAATTCGTGGCTTGGCCTAACTGACCTACCATCCCTCTGATTCTGATTCAGATCCAGATGCTTGCCTTTCTCTTCTTCCTTGTCTCTCCCTCTCTCCTTTTGAGACCAAACACTGTCCATATTATGTCCTAGTTTCATCTAGAAGACTTGACTTCAAACTGGAATAGAGGAAACTTGCCTGCCCAGCAACCCCCAACATTTACCTATATGGCAACAATTAAGAGCAACTTCTGTCAGCACCTCTTTGCAATGAATAGAGATCCCTAAACAAACGCCCTTGTGCACAAGCTGCCCCCAGACCCCAGGAATCGTGGGATGCTGCAGTCCAGAGTCTGACATGAACTCTATGGACCAGCAGTAAGCCACGGCACAAGCGCAAGTGAAGTTTGAATAAAGTGCAGATAGACCACCCCTTCATTCTGTTTCCAGAACAGATAATAAGTTGTGCTTTCAGACAATTTATTTGTTGTTATATGTGTGTAGGCGTGTGTGTGTGTGTGTATGTGTGCATGCATGTATGTATGTAGTGCTTGGGGTATTTTGAAACAATTCTCTATCATTTTGAAAAATTGTAAAGTCCTACAGAACCATAAAAAATCTCTGGAGAAATGGGAAAAAATCAGGAATGGGAGGCAGAAAAACAGAAAAATTATTAGTAATAGTCTGTGATCTTCATGAACCTATTGCAGAAACCCTAGATGAAAAATGCAATAGAGAGCTAAATTCCAGCATCCATTACTCACACTGCTTTTGCAACATGAGTAACTCATGCATGGAATAAGATACTGCCCTGCATGAGACATCCAGTATAACCTGGACCACACTGCATGAGGGATTTAGGGATTTTCTGTCCCAAAAGCAAAAAAACAACAACAAAAAAGATATAAAAAGAAAGTAGAAAAATATAACAAGGTGAAAGTTCTAGGTCAACATATTATCAGAAGGTCAAAGTATGAGCTACAGTTGCATATACAAACTCTGAACCCTGATTTCAGAATAGATGCACATACCATCTTCCCGGGGTAGGTGATTGCGGTGGACATTAAGTACCTTCTGGCAGAGAGAAGGGAGGTCAGATTATTTTTATCTTTAAACTTACTGGAATTTCTTTCCAACTTTGTTCTAGCTCCAATTTAGTTTTGTCCAAGATTACCTCTAAGCATACCCAACCCTGTGTGTGGGCTAGGCAGACTTTACAAATAGTAAATAAACAAATGAGAAAATAGCCTCTTACCTTTTCATTCTGTACTTATTAAATCTTTCACTGTTGCACTCAGACTGCAAGTTGCATTCCCGCTGAGAAACGCAGGGCACATGAAATGAGGGGTAGTTCAATCAGCTATCTCAACATGGCTTTCTGCATGGTCAGTGGTCTCTTCCAATCCTGCCCTATCAACTGTCACTTAGTTGCAAGCCTCCTATCTCTGATCTTCTCCAAACACCCTCTCCTTTCCCTTTTCCCCTTTCACTTGCTTCTTTTCTCATAGTGTGCAGGAACACACTTCTGTGCTATCAATCTCTCAATAACAAAGCCAAAATTTTATATCAAAATAAAAAATCTAAGTAACTGTGACTAATGATGAAGCATGAGATAGGACTTTAAGAAAAATGCATCAAAGAAGAAAAGATGTCTGTACTGGGCTAATGTAATCTCTCTATGCTCTGTGGTGACCACAGCTGACCACTTATGTGAAAGCACATTGTTGGCGCAATCCCTAACCTGAGAAGATGTTGAAATTTCCATCAATTAGTCATTTGGGGATTTCCTATGTGGCAAGCAGCATCCAGACTACCATCCTCCATACCCACACATTCATTTCCTCAATGAATCTTTCAGTGCCCTCTTTTTTCAATTTCTACGAAACAGTGATTAATTGTTGTTCAACTCTTTTTACAGAGCTAATATACAGGGCTTCCACTAGCATCATGTAGAACTACTGATGTGCTACATCCAGTCCATATAGTCATAAAGGTTCATTTCACATCCAGTCAGTAATCACTAACTGGTATTACCTGCCACAATAAAAACAAAACAACTGTAATTACATCACATCTGCTTTCTAGCTTTGAGCAAGTGTTTAGGGGCAGTTCTTGAACCATCCACATTTCTCAAAATACCTTTTCCAGTTTGTCACTCTGTAAGGCCAGCAGTCACGTAGTGCATTCTCACTGGTGTTTTTTGATGTGAGCCTGACAGCGAATGCCAGCCCCTGGCCTTCCACAGCCCAGAAGCGCACTCATTCACAGGTTGTTGTAATACTTATAACAATGCTTTGTTAAATTGCAGGTCTCAAAAAAGGATTAATGTTGCCTTAAGAAAATCAGATGAACAAGACAGTTCATCTTCTCAAGAGTTTACAGGGCAATGTGGTATATTTGTAAGCAGAAGAGAGCTCATATAACTTGGGAAGCATGATTTTCAAGAAATATCAACAAATTTTAATAAAACTCCTTAGGGCCCTTTTGGGTTTTCTTGACAATTCCTCAAGAATTTGTGTTGTTTCTGCAGCTGTACATCACAGAATTTCCAGCAGGGGTTGACTCAGAAACACCCAGGTATTTTTGTAGGGTTCTCTTATGTACAAGATGTTGTGTTAAAATGGACAGTATGATTTTACTATACTCATTTTGTTCTCTCTTCACATACTTTCACATATCTTGGTCTTGATACCACTGGGCTTTCTAACAACAGAAGAAACTTAAGTCCTGACCCTTCAAAGACTTCATTAGCCGAATCTGAAGAAAACAATTGAATTGTTTTCTTCATTTTTGAGCAGCACACCATCAAGAGCAACAGCAAAATCTAAACCTGAACTAGAGAGAGAGCTAATGCAATCTGTCTTCATCCTTCTAGTTTTCTGCAGCAATACTACTACCGTGACATTACAGTGAGTGGTATCTGACTTCACCAACATCACTGCCTAACCCACTGATAAAGTTTCAGTGACAAGTTAATTCACTTACATTGTTATTTCTAATTTGAGACAGAGTTGCCTAGAAAATTGTCAGAAAGTTTATTCCTTAAAAATAATTATTAAAAAAACCATGACAGTGTTGAAAAATACGGAATATAAAAACCCCAACGCAATAAATTCCGATTTTTAATGTATCTGATGCCATTTTCTTAACAGTTACAGCATAATTTATATTGCTAGCAGGGCACTTGTGCGTTTCTTTTATTTCCTTCTTTTCCTTTAAATTTGCAGCTGCAAATCAATGCAAACTCATTCAGTGATTACCCAGGAGAAAACCACTATTTTGTAAAGTGAACATTGTGCTTTCGGGACCTCTGAAAACTTTTAACAATGTTCCACCCTTGGGCTTTTCCATCCTCCAATGTCTAGCTTGAAAGCTTGCATTCTCACTAGCCATCCCTTTTTAAATGTGTCTTTGTAAAACCGCACTGAAGTGAAAAACATTCAAGAAGTCTGTTCTATTTTTTTAAATAGCAAAAGTGGACCTTCTGCCTTGATCCTGATAATATCGAATTAATTTCTTCTTTGGCCAAAAATAGCAATAAAATAGACCAGTCCCCAGTTTTCCCAGTTTCCTATGTTACAGCAAACAAACTGATTACATTGTTACTGGATAATATCACTTCTTCAGAATTCGGCTGCTAGCCGACGTCTTATTATAGTAGTGAATTCACACCACCACGGTTAGTAATGTCAGCATTTCTGTTATAACAGTCTCTTCCTGTTCTTACTATCTTTTCTCAAAGGTCTGAAATTTGGACTTAAAAATGAACTTAAGATTGAAGCACTGACAAGATAATCCCTGCTGTAAATCCACAGCTTATCATTTTAGCACATTTCTGACAAGCTACTTTGGAGTATTTTTAAATATAGGCCCGGTCATGCCTATCCTGCCTTCTTCCTGCATCCCAAACTTAAGCATGTATCCAGAGAGCACAGCACTCATTCCCACTACCTTCAGGGCTTGAGTTTCTTAATAAAATAACCTTTTAATAAGGTCATTTTAGGGAGACACTGGTTCTAAAACTGTGCATCCGAACAGAGCAGACTGGAAGAGGTATGCTGCCACAGCTTCACTTCAGAAAGCAGTGTCAGAACAGGGACATCATGCATGCAGCACGTTTCTCAAAAGCACTGCTAGTGCCGACCTATGCAGCATAAAGGATCTGAAAAGCCTCCACCTGGGGCATTGGAGCAGAAGAGGGGAAACCATTGCAGACTCATCATGAAAACATCTGCAATACTTCCCAGCTGGGGTGTGCCATGAGGACTCCATGGAAACACATGCTGCTAAAACCATACAGCTTGTTTGCTGATCGGGGCAGACCGTCCACGGGGCATCACACTGGTGCTCCCTCGCATTCTGGTATCAGACTCCCTTTCCCGACCCTGACTCTGCCGTTCTTGGCCCTTAGTTGCCTTAACCTTCACCCGGCTGGATGTAGGCGACGCTCCTGGGGCACAGTGCGGGACCCTCCCGCCCGAACAGCCCCGGGAACCTGAGAGTAGTCTCCCGGCCACAATCCCCGGGACAGGGCCGCGAGGGACTGCCACCCCTTCCCGCACCCGACGGTCACTTACGTTGGGGGCGGGAGCGCTGCTGGCCGCGGGGCCAGACCCCGGCCAGCCTCCGATGGGGTACCGGCCCGGCAAGGAGGGGGAGTGGGGGGGCGACCTCCTTTTCGGTGCCGTAAGGGTGATTATTTGTCGGAAAGCCGAGTGTGTGTCCCACTTTGCAGAAGCAGAGGGTGGTGGGGTGGGGTGCTGGTGGAGGAGGAGGGTGTCAGGTTGGGGAATGTGTGAGGGGGGCGGCGGTGCCGTGGAAAGGGGTCGCGAAGCGGCCGCGACGTGCCCGTTCCCCGCTCGACTCTCAGCTCTGCGCACCGGTGGCTGCCGNCGGAAAGGTAAGCGTGGGACAGGGCAGGTGCGGTGGGGCTCGGTCACAAACAGGGCGGGGGTCGGGAAGAGCGGTGCTGCCCGCCAGGTCTCCTGTCCCCGAGGTGGAGGCTGAGGCTTGCGGTGGGGTGGTCGCGATCGGGCCAACCGCCCCGAGGGAGCGAGCTGGGGGGGCGAAAGCCCCTCTGTTCTGGGAAATGAGGGATGGCTCCCGACCCGGGTTGCTCGTCGATCTGATGGGCAAACATTGGACTGGCACTGCCTCTTTAGCAAAATAAAACAACAGCATCCTCTGCCCCGCGGTGCAAAGATCCGGCTCCTCTAGGACGAAAGGTGCCCAACAGCCTTAATCTCCCGCTCCAGGGGAGTGGCAGGAAACCGGGAGAGCTGCTGGCTCTCTAAAGCCGCGGACAGGGTCACGGCCGGCTCCGCTCTCCACCGCCGTGTTCCCGAGTTTGTAACCTATGGGTGGGTGGGGCTGTTAATCGCCAGCGTCTTTCTTTGCTCCTACCTGTCATTCGTAGGGGTTTTTTTGTTTGTTTGTTGCCCTCCCTCCCCAATCCCGACAACCGGAGTGGGCGAATCCCTAAGGACGGTGCCGGTTGCCCTCGCGAAAGCAGGGCAAGTGTGAACTCCGGGAAGACACCTTCTACTCTCTGTCCCTATCCCGGCTGGCCCCAGAGCGGCGCTTTTCCCGGAACTTTAAGCGAGCCCTGACTACCGGGCAGGCTTCAGCCGAGGGCTGTGCTGCACCCACACCCCCGCGCCCTGCGGAGCTGAGGCAGTGGGGGGAGGCCGCCCCCTCCCCACACACCCCTCCCCCAGAAGAAGCCGCGCTGGGAGGCAGCTGTCGGCGGGAAAGCGCCCGGCATCAGGGAGAGTCGACTCGGGAAAGGGCTTTTAAGGAAATTCTCCCTCAGGGAGGTGAGGAGAGGCCTTGGAGGGGGGAGGGACGGACGGACGGACGGACGGAGCCCCTCCGTACACGTAGGGAGGGTCGTCGTGGTCCAGCAAGTGCCTCCAGGCCCCTTCGCTTCTCTCCTGCTCCGTCCCTCACAACAGCCCCCGAGAGAGCCCAGAAACAGCACCTTAGTACCCATAATAATTAAACCCAGTAACAACAACAACAACAAAAAACCCCTTCTGCCTGGCCTTAATGATCCTTTACACACATTCCCTGCTCGCTCCCTCCCCCGTCCCCCCCAGTGAAGGGCACTGATTATTCGCACTCCTCTGCTTGCCGAGAGCGCAGCCTGATGAAAGGACTTTATCCTCGAGTGACTCCATCTCTCGCTCCTCCTCCACTCCCCAGCCTGCGGCCGCCTCGCTTCGCTCTCAGCCCTAATTGGGCTCTTGCTAATATGATTAAAGCCCAGTTAAATGTTTCTTGATAAATCTTGTCAAGAGAGGATCCCCCTCGTCCCCTCCCCTCTCTCTGTTGGTTGTCAGAAGCCCGGTTACAGACAGGACATGCCCGGCTCCTGCTGTTCATACTCTGGTGGGAAGTTGGCATTTCACAATTGTTCCTTTAACAGGGTTGTTTTGGAGCCGCCCCTGGGGATTGTTCCTCTTCAGGCCGGGCTTGCCGATAAGAACCGCCCGTGGCTTTTATGTAACACGTTAGGATTTGGTCCTAGTCCCAAAATCGCACTGTTTCTTTAGCCTTTTATTTCATTCCCACCGCCCCCCCTCCACTCCCGCTGCGGAGCTCCTGATAGCCCGTTCCCGGAAAGGCTCTCGCTCCACGAGAGCGGCCCCGGTGCGGTCGTCCATGTAAAAGCCACGCAGGTCCCGGCATTGCTGCGCGGGGGCGGAAGGTGCGCGCCGGATCGGATCGTAAAGGTGCGGTGGGTGTCCCGGCCACCGCCGCCCACCTACCCGAGAAAAGCCCGGCGATCTGGGCTCCCATCTCCGCCCCAGGAGCCCTCGTACGGGGCTCTCCCGTTGCCCACACCCCCCCCCCCGCGAATTCCGTGGCAGCGCCCGCTCTCTCTCGCCCTTAACCCGTGTCTGTTCTCTTGTGGTTTCGCTTTAATTTGGTTTAGGGGTTCACTCCATCCGGTCCCAGTTGTCAACTGGGAATTCTGGTTGAATTCGTAGGAACTGTGAACTAGCAGACGGTGGTGGAGGGCGCGGGTGGTTCCTCGGAAGCCGGGCTGGGAGTTGCAACCGGGCTGGGCTCGGGTCGCCCCGCCGCTTTGGGGGGGGGGGGGGGGGGGATGTCTTGTTGCTGCACTTGGCTTGCTGTTTATCAGATTTTTGGGGGTGCCCAGCTTCGGCCGGGGCTTTTCGAGGGCGTTCATAGGTCGTAGGCGTTTACTGGTTTTGGCGGGTGATGGGTGGTGTTCGGGGTGATGGAAGGGCGCTGTTTGCATCCCCGTCGAGCCTAGAGTAACTAAGCTCTTCTGTCCGGAGCTGAAAGTGGCATTTCTCGATGGCCCACCGGGCCCCGGGCTACAGACCACGTCCCGGGGACAGACAGCTGCTGCCGCACGGCGTTTCCACAGGGGGGGACACACTTCCTCCACCCGTGGGAAGCGGGGACACAGGCCGCCGAGGGACACAGAGCGACGGCCTCCGTCCTGCGCTCCGGACAGAGGGAAGTGCCTTCGAAGACCCCCAGTTGCCACTGTTTGGACCCCGCCGGCTGCTCCTCTTCGTGCCTGGGGCTCGCCCAGGGCAGCACGCTGTCCGCCCGCCCTCGGGGCCGCCGGTGCGGGGACAAGACGGATTGCGGGAAGCTGTAGCAGAAGGTCAAAATCAAACAAACGAAAAATCATCCCCATCTCCGGGAAAGTCAGCTCCAGCTAAGGCGCCTGTTCCCTGGGCAGGGCGAAAACCGAGCTAAGGGGGCAAAGCAGAGATTTGCCTCTCCGCCGCAGCCCCGCGCTGCCTCTTGGATGCGGGACCCCGGGGGCGCGGGCAGATAGGGATAGGGAGCGAGGAACTGGGTCAGGTGGGGTAAGCACATCCCGGGGGAGGGGTGGGGGGAGGGGATTGTTGAACTCAAAGCTGCTTCGCCCCAGAAGATCGGCAGCCCCTCTCGGGCGAGTTCTCGACCCTGGTTTGAGAATAGTTCCTTCCCCCTTCCTCTCTCCCTCCCCTGTGTGTGTTCCCCCCTCCCCAAGAGGGGCATCTGGGTTTGTGCGAGACCACGAGATCTGCGGCCCTTTCGCCCCGGGGCTGTTGATTTACAGAATCTCAAATAAGACGCTGTTTGTGCTCTAGCTGGAACGCTGGAGTCTTTCTAAGAACGGTGCTTTTCTTACTGGGTTTTCTTTTTTTTTCTTTTAAATTTTATTTTTATTGGTACATTGAACCAGTCTACAGCATTGCTGGCATCTTTCCACCAGGTGTCTGGGGCTCAGAAAAATTCAAATGAATCCTACAATTATGAGTTTCTCATCTGTCTTCCCAGATGAAATACTTTATAAGAGAAAGATATTGGTGCTAATGAGCAGGAGGGGATCCCAGCTTGAAACAGAGAAGCACCTTTACACCACCAGAATGGTGAGGATCCAGAAAGGCCTTCCACAGGCAGGAAGGAAACAAAGCAGTTGTAAGATGTGGTTACCACCCACAGCAAGGCACTTGACCCTATGATCAAAAACATCCTTTCTAATTATCTTCCTATAACATAATAACTTAGCTTTCTATGCAGCAAAAGACTACCCAAGGGCATTGCACACGTTAAACTCTTCTGCTTCTCTGCCCTTTGTAAGTACTGAGTCCATATTCCTATTAACTGCTTTGCTCCAGGGGTCACACCTGGAGCCGGGGGCATTCACTTGGGTCATGACACCCAGAGATCACATTGCCAGCCATCACTGCTCTGCTCACTGAGGTCCCAAATGAGACCAGCACTGTTAGAAACTGTGAGAATGCTATCTGCAAATACAAGAAGCTGCTTTGTAGGATCCAGGAAATACCAAGTTTGGATGTTGTTTTAAAGCTAAGTATATGGTATGAGGAAACATACCTGGAACTGGAGGTTTTAGGTTTTACACTCTGTGTTTAACTGTTATAATCATTTGACTAAGCTCCATTTAGTCTTGGTAAGTAGCCCTTTTCTTTCAGAGGAATCTTGCTGAACTTACTGAAAGGTTTCCTGCTCACCTGACTTACAAAAGCAATAATTTTCTTTCTGAATAAATTGAGAGGACTGGTAAATCCTTCTGCTTTCGATATAGACTGAAAAACCTAGACTCAAATCTACTTGCTTTTCTTATGCAAATTGTCTCACAGGATTAGAAAAGAAAGTAAATAGCAGTCCAACCTTAAGATCTTTTTCTTTTTAGAGGCAGACTGTTGTATAAATCTGAAACAGAAACTGTTTTCATTTGAAGATCAAATAGAAGTTATCTAGTGAAGCTGACAAACAAGGGCAGAATAATCTGTTTGCATTTTTGGGAAATGGATAGCTCTGGTTTTGTTTCAAGGCAAGTAACTTTTAAATAATATTTAACGAAATAATTGACCTTGATGTTTAAACTACAACTTCCTTCACGTCATTAAGCCTACTGTTTTTTTAAAAAATGTTTAGTAACTGAACTCTGGTGTTCATTCTGCTAGTCTCATAATAACATTTATTTCTTGTGGAATTTTGTTTGATGAACCCATGGGTAAAAGAGGAGAGAAGGATTTCAGAACAGCACGAGCTTTACAGATGCTCTTTTTTTTTTTTTTCTTTCTCCCTGAAAAATAACAAAACACCCCATATGCAGAATGTCTTTTCAGGAATAATTTTTCAGATGGAAGGAACAACAAGCAGCTTTGAATAGCTGCACCATATGCCTTGGGACAAACTCCATTCTCTTACTATGTATTCTGACTCCTCATACGCATTGCAATCTTGACTACAAAAAAAAATATTTTGTGGAATTTGTCCTCATGATAATTAGGGTCTGAGTCTGCTTTTGAAATGAGAGAGATATGGAACGAACTTCATAAAGTGTGTCTATCACATAAAGCTTTTAGGACAGCCTGATTCACACTATATCCTGCTCTTTGTTCAACTGACAGATTTCCAGCTGCAGAAAGAGGCACATATCTGGGGTCTGCTGTTTTCTAAGCTAAATATGTACATTTTGGATCAGTTCTATTTTATTTGCATACTCACAACTTCTGCTTGGGGATCTTAAGCATGAAAGGATTGAAGAGATGTGAATTTTATTAGCTGTCCATCAGTCTTTGTACAGGGACAAAGGTGCGTAAACATACACATTTATTAGCCTCTCTGCTCTGCAAGAGTTCAGAAAATTACATGCAAAATTATTTCAAATAAAAACAAACAGGCAACCGAACAACATACCCATTACCATACAAGAGAGCAGGCAAACAAACAAGGTGGGAGAAAATAAAAGCAATAAATGAACATGCAGAGTTTAGCTTTATTTTTATGTGGCTGTAAATGAAAAACACCATGTGGATTCATTATTTTTTTTTTAAGTTGCATGATCCTTGAATTACAAAATACTGGTATCTGCCTAAAGACTCTTGTGTACTCTGCATGTCATGTACTCAGATGCAGATGAAAGCTCTTCCTTTAACCCTGCTGAGACATATTTTTTCTCTCCAGTGAGTACCTACTTTCAATATGTAGATGCATGAGGAAACAGATTGCTTTCCTCCCAAACAAAGGACACGTAGCTAACTTTTTCCCTGATTAGCAATATTTGAATACCCTCCTGAGTGAACAGTCAGTTCAATAATGATTGCAGGCCCGAGTTCGAGAGAGTGTGGTGGTGTTACACAACTGGAGATGTGATGTCATCTGGCAATCTGAGCAGTGAGCAGGGTCACACTGATCATGCAACAATACAAATTCCATGCCAGGCATCATGTTGATGGGGCGTATCTCAGCTTCACACGAATGTCAAGCACCGTAGACGAGCACAAATTAAGTGGCAGAGTACTCTCCCATCTCAGCATTATCCTGTCTCTTCCTCTGCTTTGGCAGAATCAGCACCTCAGAGCGTCTCAGTGCAGTCCCTCAAGTTCTCATCCAGCTCCTCCACTCCACAAACCAGGCGCCAGGTGACCGACTGAGTAACAGCTGTGTCACACGGGGACAGCGCCCACATCAAAAGAGATGATGTGTGTTTGCAGGAGGTATAGCTACAGTTTCTGCTATGCTCAGTCCCATGCTGAGTCTCAACACTAGCAAGGGAAGGGAGGAGGCACCCCAATCCCTGCAGGACTATTGTGCCGTTCCCCTGTCCATGTAGGCTGCCTCCATAGCTACCAAGCTATATTTTTACCACTTCATATATATGTTGATGCAACTATGGTTCTTCTGTTTCACATAAAACCAGAACAGGGCATGTGGGGGTGGCAGATCTTCACCCAAGATGCTATAGGTTCTACAGCAGAGTAGCAGTTGTCATTCACCTGCAGTTACTTGCAGAAGCTGCTGGCCCTAGTTTTTATTACATTTTTTCTAAATTATGAGGTAGAAGAAAAACACAGCACAGTAACTTCTGCCAGTGAATTGACTGCTGTCCCTGCTGTAAGTCACATCAGACCTATGACCCATGTGTAGTGCAGCTACACATGTCCCAGTCAATGTCTTTTCCAGCCAAATGAGCAGAGTCTGCAACATACTGGCAGTGATGGGAGATGGCATTTCAGTCATACTGGGTAGACATGCTTGCAACATCTTCCCTTACTCTGATGCTGATTTGTGAGGAACCCATCCAGCACATTGCTTCAGCCCAGGGATTAAACTGCATCTCCTTAATACAGATTTTAAACAGGGAGTTGTGCTTTACCAGGTTTCTCTGTGAGACTGAATACACTGCTCTTCCTTTTCCCCCAAGGCCAATTTACCTTGGGATTGTATTGGACCATGTGAAATTCTCACACACTCCCCTCACACCAGTTTACAGAGTCAGTGACAGTGACTGTGTCCTAAATTTCAGTCCCTGGTTGTCTTGCTTTGAGTCTTCTGTCCTAAAAATCTCTTCTTATCAGGTATGGGTATTCTTCATATCCTCTGCTGAACTGCTATGGAGCATTTCTGCACACTGCAAAACAGTCACCGAATGTTTCCCCCAGTACATCTGTGCCAAATTCAGTGGTTGTTATGGAGATCATGTCAGTCAACTTGTAAAGCTCTTTGGGGTCTGTAGGTACATGTCACACAAACACCTTAGTGCTGTTTTCCTGAGCTTAAACAATATCTGTAAGAATATATCTATTTCCTTACTCTATCCTTGCCTTTCTCCATTAGACAGCCCTGGGCAATCTGAAACCGTGATGCAGGTGCTAGAGGTGTAAATACATCTAGGATTAAGACTGCTAGCCGCTGCGGCACGTCACTTCTGCCTGCAGCTTACTAAAGCAGAAAAGTCTTGTGGTTGACATGTCCTCCACTTCACTAGGTTACCTGACACATGCCAGAAAATGTGTCAACCCACTCCCCATCTCCTCAGCATTATTAGCCCAGTGAAGGAAACACAGCCAAAGAACACGCACACAACTTTGACAGGTTCTGCTTAATCCACCCACATAATGCCATTTCTTATGCTAAGTGCCAGAGCAGTATAGGGAGGCCACTGCCTGTAGCAGCTGCTGGTAAGTCACAGTTAGTTTCATGGTTATGTTTAAGAGATAGCCTGACTTTACATCAAGAAGTTTTTGTCTCCTGTGGTGAAGTGCTCAGAAAATGACATCAAAAGCCTTCCTAATTCACTCCCTGGGTCATTTGATTATAGGCATGGCACAGAGCTGCGCTGCCTCAGGAGACCATGAGTCACAACGACATCCATAACTATCCTCTTATTCCACGGAAGGAAGTAATATGCTCGGAGCATAAAATAACCAGGAGAAGATTACATCCATCCTCGGGTCAGCCCTGCTGGCTGTCAGGACAGACACTGGAGAGACGAGAGCAGTTTCTTATTTCCCAGCCTTGCTCCTTCCCACCTCCACTTCATGGACATCCTCTCTGTGCTGGGACATAGTATGTAGACAAAACACATGAGAGTATTTTGCTCAGACAGGCAAGGAAGAGGGTGCTCCTACTACTTGGAGGATTCTCCAAAGTAGTATGGAGTTACATCCCATGCTGAAAACATCTGTCTGTCCTCCAACAGGCCAGGCATATCTGATCATGAGGACGCTGCGTATTCTCTATCCCTTGGCATTTGTCCTTGTAATTAGTCTATCTGGTTCTGACTTATTTATTTTCAGGCGGTCTTCTGCACCCTTGCTCCCTTGCTTGGGCACATGGGGCAAACCACAGACTTGCCCTTAAACTACACAGCAAAATAAAATCAGAAACAGACTAACCACAAGAATCAATAGCAACAGGCAGAAAGAACACGACTGGATAGTGCCGTTCCCTTCGGAGTTCCATCTGCCTCAAAATGTGATGTAACTAGACTCAGTGTACTACATCTGCAAAGGAGGTAGCAGATGCCTCTTCACAACCTGTCTTGCGGGGTAAAAAACTAAGCGAGTTCAGAGAAGTCAAGGCATGTATAAAAATCATTTATGTGGAAGAAAAATAAGTCCATTTTGTGTTCATACCACCAAAACACACGCTTTCAAGCCTGACGTGACCCCTGTTAGTGTTATTTTTGCTTCCTAGAATTTAGGCTCGAATTTGTGAGAAACTGGGGAGCAAAGGCATACACAGAACCACTTGTGAGAATCAGTATGTCTTTGTGCATGGGCTAGTTCTTTCCTGAATAAACACCAGTTGTTAGGCTGCTGAGTAAAATGGCAATGTCAAATGGCAGTCAGATGTGTAGGTTCATAACCATGAGGCAGGCTATTTGAGGATGCTGTTTACCGTTTTTCCTACAAATAAACATAACTGAATAATGAACCGTGCCTCCCAGTGCTGTTAAAATACATGTATGATATTCCATAACTGTTCCTCATTGGTCTTCCAAAAGTAGCATCGTTGCCCGGCAGGGAGTAGCAAGACATTAATCAAACATACATGAGCAGTAGAAGAAATGAAGCCCAAGCTTCCTGCACATCAAGAACACAGGAGCTGTCTGAAAGCATTGTGATTGGAGTTGATATACGTGATCCAGCCACACAGACAGCGAGCACAGCAGTCGTGCCTATAGCGAACATCTTACCTGATATACTGTGATTCTGCAGCCCTTCGTCAGGTCAGCAATGCGAAGTCATTGTTCTTGTGATAGAACAGACGGTGGAGAAACTCAGCAGACAGAAACCTCTGCCTTATTCTGGCTAGGAAAAATAAATCTTTCTTTCTTTCAGAACCCACAGAAATACAGATGCAAAAGCAGGAGAGAAGATAAGGCAAACAGAACATCCTGTATTTGAGAGGGGTGAGTACTTCCAAACTTTCCAGCTGTCTCATTGCCTTACAGATAGATAATAGGTTTGCCCCTCTCTTCTTCCTGGATACTGCCCAGCGTTTTAAGGCATAATAGAAGCAAGCAGAAGCTAGTCTTAAAAGAAAAAAGAGGCTAGACAAATAAAGAAAAAATAACCAAACAAACCTTAGGATGCCCTAAATTCTGCAGTCAACCTCTTGGACACCACCATAGAATTTTGCATATCTCCATGAAGATTTGGCTGATTCTGGTTGTTCATTAGCAGATTTCTACACCTACAGGCCTTCATTCATTTCCTCCATTGAGGTTTTTAATTTGACTGGCAGCTAGCCTATCTGGGCAGCTGATAAGGGAAGAAAAGTATCACCTTCCAGTCTTTACATCATCACTGCATTTCCTCTGGTTCTCCTCACTGGAGTGTACAAAGAAATAAAGGGCTCTCAATACATTTGTACTCAAATATTTACCCCAAGTGAGGTAGATTACATTTGCTTACTGCATCCATTGCCATGCTGGCATGTGTTCAAGTCTGTGTAACTCCTTGGAGTACTATTGAATACTTTGAAAAAACCCCTTTGTTTATAAATGAACTGTTTGCCAACGAGTGCACGTTCGGCGTTGGCCAGGGTACGCCGCCTCTTGAGCTCATGTCTGATGTTTGGGATAGCACTTTGTCTGGCTTCACAAACAGCACTGGGGATGGTCTTGGGATGTGGCCAACTTACCTTAGTCTTTCGCAGGATTAGTGAGAGTATTTTGAAATTCTACAGCGCATTTCACTGAGAGAGAACATCATTAAACAATGTTCAGAGGAAGCCTGTTCTTTCAGGAAATACAACTTCATCTTAATCAGCTTCCTTTTTTGAGAGCCTACTTATTTTGGCCACATTCTTAGTGGAGACATATTAAAAATAATATAATATTCAAGAAGATTTAAAATATTTTCATGAAGTTAAAATATTTAGGCAGTTCCTTGTTTCATTTAATTTTTTTTTTTAATTTTATAGCATGAATATACTTAGCATTTTTCAGACTAAATTGAGTATTTTAATGTAGTTATAAATTTGGGGCTTTCTAGTGTGAGATTTTATGCTTATGGAACACTTCCATCATGTCAAATGTATTTTCTCTGAATTTGCAATCTGTGAAAACTGGAGCACCTTCACCTCTTTTCTCATGTGTTGGCAGTTCCCATAGGATGGAAATTCTGCTTCCTGACTAGCTCTGCTAAAATTTCTTGGTCTATCAAAAAGAAAAGGGTGTCACAAACACACGAGTGAACACTCACCGGGATATGTTTCTCATTGTTGGCTCATATATTGCCCTCTTTTGGTAGCTTTTGTGCTGTACTACGCATAAAATATTTAACAACTGCAGTAGCAACTCCGCATCCAAAGGAGACCGAGTGCTGAATGTCAGATCTAAGTAACCACACGAGAAGAGAAATAGAGTGCAAGTGTGGCACTTGAACTAGCTTATAGAGACATCCTATTGGGTGACAAAGAGCACTCAGGAGTGAATGAAGACGTGCAATAAAAAAACTGGAATATGAAGGGCAGTAAGAAGGAGAAAAAGGGGAAAGATCTGTAGTTACTTGTGAATAATTTAGCCCCCTTAGACTTTCACCCTGTGATGCAAACATTACTTTCATATGTTTGTGTGATCAAGATTTGTAAAGGGAAGCTCTCTAATCGTCAGTCCATTGGTCTTTCCCTGCCCCTTTTTTCACAATCTCTACGGGGCTTTATCAAATTCTAATGGGTATTGACAAGTCAAGCTGAGAAGCCTACCTGCTAACTTTCCAAGACTAAACCCCTGCCAAATATTTTCACTACTAAAATTCTGAAAGATAAATATTACATGTTCTTTTACACAGTGACTTGCTATTACTAACTATAAAATTGTGTGATACTTACTGCCTTGTAAGTCTAGAACCATTTAAGTGAAACACTGAAGTATTATTGTGTAACGTAAGATGGTTATTTTCTACTGTTTCTGAACAGTATTTTAAAAAACCCACAAACCTCAGCCTGTCGGAACGATTAAGAGTCTAATGAGCCAGGTATTCCCCTTTCCTTGCCTTTCAAAAAGAGACGAGTGCAAACTCCCCCCAAATGCCATTCTGAGAGAACGGACTGCTCTCTACTTCAGATAATTCTCAGTTATAAGTACAATAAATGGTTACACAGAAGAGATATTCCCACCATATCTGTGATCCCAGTTCAGTATGTCACAGCTCTGTTCTTTAAAGATTAATTTTCCTTGGTTTGAAAATCACGAACAGGAATTCAGCTTTACAGGAACTCTTTTACAAACAGTCACAGAGATGATTTCAGAGCTCAGAAGGGAACTGTTCCTCCCACACTGAACATGGGAGCTTTTGTGGCAACTCCATATGATCACGAATTCTTGGGACAGAGAAGGATTCCCCGCCTTCCAGTGGAAAGACATAAAGCTGTGCTTTTTAGGCATTTGCTAGTGATTTATTCAAACCTATCTTAAAACCCCCATCAATGCAAAAAGACCATCTGACCACCTTCTAATGTTTACCTTAAAAAAATACACCCAAAAGGCCTGATTTTGCTGTCTTCCTTCCCATCAGTTAAACAATAGTGGTTGTTTTAAGCCTTTGCAGATCTTTGTTCCCTGCACAAGGATGCAGCCGACCCACCTTATGGAAATAAATGACTGTCTGCTGGTTTTGATGGAGCCAACATGCACCTTTCAGCGGTCAAGGGCTCATAGACTTTTGTCATGTTTTCTCACACATCTAACCAAGCCCCTTCTGCACCAGTCTGCTGAAATGTTTACACATGTGCACCATTTAAGCCAATATGTAGTTATTTTGTTAAAGCCACCTATAAAGGGAGTTGTAAATCAGCAGCACAGCTCATGCTCTTTAAGTCTGTGCTTAATGAGATGCTGGGTTTGAGCCTCAGTCTTTCCCCCAAAGCGATTTTTCCAGCCTTTGAATCATTGTGGGATTTCTTCCAACTCCTTCCAGTCAGTCAGTGGCTGGCAATATTGAGTACAGAGTTGAGTATAATAGCACAGAGCTTTACACATACGCTATTCCTTCTCTGCATTGTGACACATCTGTACGTGCACAGCCTCTGTCACTATGCAAACTCATCTCTCACTCACATCTGACCTCCTGTTCACCATGTCTTGAAACTATATCAGCAATGTTGATGGTGAGGACGTGTACATTCCAATATAACTTCTTTTCTTTGTTGTTTTATTTTGGGTTTTTTATTTGTTTGGGTTTATGTGTAGGGGGACTGTGATTTGTTTGGGGCATTTTGTACCCAGCTTTCCAATATCTGCTGCCTCCTGTTTACATTCCTTCCTGGTTCGGTATCATCACCACATTTCACTGTCATGCTGTTTACCTCTACTGTGACATTATCACGTAGATAATAAGTAGAACGGTCTGTGAAAAGGCCGTGCCATGACCCAGAATATATTTCTACAAGCTATGATAACATGGCAATCAATTATTATTTCCCTTTGCTTACATTCTTTCTCCCATTTCAGTCTACACAGCAGTGTTCCCAACCACAGCAATTAAAGTCCTTTCTCTCAACATAAATACCTGAAACAGTAGCAAATTGCACATTAAGTGCTCCCTATATCTACTTTCCTACATTTCCACTCAGTTCATCTCTCAGTTCACTTGCCAAGTGCTGACTCAGAGCGTGCCGAGCACAGCATCTTTGGTCCCCAAACCCATAATACACAGAATGTTGTATATTAATGTGAAAGGTACAAGTAATATGTGTTATCCTTTCCAAAACCACACCCCTTGCTGCAGTGTTTCTTTGGTATTAATGGATTATTTAGATGTATAAAATAAGAATTTGATCTAAAGTGTTTAAGATAATTTACTTACATCTTTCATATTTTTATTCTTGACTTTCAAGGCCAGAAAGGACCATTAACTCATCCTGTCCAACCTTTTCTGTGTCACAGACTGTCCCATTCCCGTCGACTGAGCCAAATCATTTCTGTTTGGCTGACAGGTATTTTCCAAAAAGGGATCCAGTTTGCATATATACACCATCACTTTCTTGGGCAGTTTTATCAGCAGTTCATCACATTTACTTCTACAAATCCAAGACTCGTTGCTTACTTAAATTTGCTCAGCTTACGTTCCCATCCACCGATTCTTTTAATACGTTCACCTGATGCAAGAAACTTTTTTCCTTGTTACGAAGGTTGTAATCCAGTCAGTTCATTTGGATAAGGGAAAGAAAGCATATTTGCCAACGTACAAGCAGTTCTCCTGCCTTTTCTCACCCCGTTTTTCAGATTTCTAGCACCCACAGCACTGTAACACACCACTGCCGTGTAGTCAGCCTTACATTCAACTCACACATCTCTCATTAACCCTCTTTTGCGCCATCAGACTAAGTCCTGTGTCCTGTTGTTTCCCCACAATGATAGAAAGCCTTTTCAATCACCTCCCTTGGGATGCAATTGCTAGTGCATCAATACAACCACTGTTAGTGCACGACTTGAAATTTCATCTTGTCTGCAGAGGTCCCACTCTCCAAATTTGGGCTCCTCTGTCTTCATAATTTATTTATCATTCCACCAACTTTAATTTCTTCCCCAATTTACTGAGCATTGTTTTACTAGGGATGTACTTGTCTCTCAGTCATTAAGGACAACTCTGTAGCCTGCCAGGCGTAACACCCATTTCTGTAGACTGACTCCAGAGCTTTCATTTGGAGCTGACAGCTACTTTTTGACATCGGTCAGTTCTTAATCCACTCAGCACTCACTCAATAGATATCATACAGCACTAATTTTATTCTAAGCACTTGAACAGAGGAGGCAAACAAAATGCTGAAAAGACAGCCTTAGAGCCTAAATCCTGCAAAGAATCTAATCTGCACTTGTGCCTAAAGACTCACAAGCAGGCAGACTTATGTTTTAGGTCTGCAGCAATGGACCTAAATATATACCTCATGTTCTGTGTATTTTTCTGTTGATATTAGTTTCTCTCATCTATGAGAGACAAAACTTACACATCACAGTAGTCGGATGGACCACACATTTTCCTTTCTAGTCATACAAACACAAGCAGAGCTTTCCTTTTGTTCCACTGCATCTCCACAGGTAACCATTATTTTTCAAAAACCATCAGCAATGCCAGTGTAAATCAGTTAGATAATGTGTGTAATACCACTGGGTGCAGGCTGTGCAGCTTTAGTGACTTTCATCGATGTATTCAAATATCTTAAGTATTCCCTCATCTGTTTCTATCAATAGGATTTATTTATTTGTGTCACAGTGTTTCTTTCTTGTTAATTGCTTCAAGTTATTTTATGTAATTAACAACAGATGGTAAAGCAAAGTTCAGTATCTCATCCATTTGTTAATCAGTAGCTTATGCAGCTCTATAAATGTAGCAGGGATGTTATGATTTTGGTTTTTTCTGTGCTGTGCTTTAAATTAAATACTGGGACCAATTCCTAGTTACACTGAAGCCAACAACAAAAACTGCCATTGACCAGGATCTCACAGTGGGAGACCATGGATGAGCAAAGCTGCAGGCCAGCTCAGTGTTGTGTTTATGCTTCACAGAGGCACATGGCTCACCCTCCCTTAGACCCAGATCTTACCCTGAGTCTTTGCATCAACAGCTTCCACACTGTGTCAGTGGGAAATGAGCAGCCAGATCAGAGCATTAATGAAGATGTTTGTTCTTCTCACTTTGTGGAAACCCATCCCTGGTCTCAGCATTCTTTGGGTTTATTCTATTTTGGGAGAATTACTTTTTTTTCCCATATGCAAGGGAGCAACACATTTGTTTTCATTAAGGACATCTTGTTCTTCAGATTAGAGAAAAATCACTAAGAAAGCGAGAACAAAAAAACATCTCCAGAGGAGAAAGAGTCCCACCAAGTGCTATCCCTGCGAAGCCATCTTGAAGTGATTGAGAGTATTGACTGCAGCCAGCAAGCAGTCCTGGCCATCCTGGCTTCCTCCTTTCTGCACGGTCTGTGCATCATTCACTCCATCCCCAACCTATTCATGGGCTTATTTTACTCTGAGTAATTTGTTTCCTCCACATGTACCTACAGTGTGTTCTTCTCACTCTGAAATCCATCAGCAGGCTGTACCATGCTATGCTGCTGTTGTGACGCTCTCATCTTCCCTGTTTCATAAAGAAAAGATCACTTGCATTCTTGCTGGCTTGTCTGCCTGTCCCCTCTGCTTACACACTCAGCAAGTGTAGCATTCACGCAGCTACGCAGACAGCAGCAGCAGCAATAGGTTTCTGACAAAACCCCTTCTCATTTGCTTCTTCCCATCTTTCAGTCCAACAAGCAATCTGGCTTTATCTGTTTTGACTCAGTACTAGCCTGCTCCTATTGTTTCTCACATTCTTGTATTTCTACCAGAGTATGTGACTGACAGAAATGCAATTCCTCAGTTAGACTACAAAGGGTGTGCTGGGAATCACAGGTCAGCCTAAGGATTGATGTGCTACACCACATTATCGTAACTGACACAACACTTCCAGCAAGCAAGTTTGGAAATATCAGAATCTCCCCCATTCTCTCTCCACGCTCTCCCCCACATCTTCCTTGGGAAGGCCAAATTAGAGAGATTAAGTATTTCTCATCACCACTGTGAGTCATGCTCACGCTGAGCACACGGCTGGTGAGGTCAGCGACAAGGGTTACTGGGTTTGGACTATAGAAAAAATGGATTCTGCTGAATGACAGCACAGTTAGAGCAACAGGAAAGAAAAGAAACGCAGAAGCTACCAAGGTCCCTAAACCACAGGCGGAAGGGAAGTGGAAACACTCGTGATTCTTGGAAGAATGAGCAGAGACAGGTGGCGTGGGACACTTGCTCTTTCATTCATCTGACCTTTTGGCCCTTAAGCATTTTTTTCCCCTTCATGAATGTGCACAGAACCAACAAATTCACATATTTTACTCAGCCTAGGATGCAACTTTAAAAGCTTTAGCACAACTTCTTGTTTTCAGAACCACCAAGCAGTCAGGCATATTTGGACATAAATGGGTAATTTCTGCCAAGTAGATGTCATACACAGTGCCTGTTTAAAAATCAAGATATTCAACTTGAAGCACAGTCTTAAGGCCCAGCAAAGACAATGCAATGTCAGCAAACTGTAGTACAGCATGTGCGTCGTTGACTGCTTGAATCAGGTCACAGCTGATGAAGGATTACCTACACCAGCAGCCCAGCAGTAGACTGTAGAACAATACTTGGTGATTGGTGAGTCTACTGCAGCAGGTGCTTTTTCACTTTCTTTTTTTCTTTTTTTTTTTTTCCTTTCCTGTAAAACAAGATTCATCCTTTAGGAAACCAGCTGTATTTGGCACCTATTGTAAGAAGTGACAGTTCTCATTTCCAAACTGCTTTAACCACAGCAGAAAAAAAAAATCTGATGCTGAAACACAACTTTCAGTTTTAAAAGTTGGTTGCTTTGGTGGTGGTTGTTGTTTGGGTTTTGGGGGTTTTTTAATTGTTAAATGCTAAAGCAGCGAGCAAACACACTTTACAGTCTATTGCATCAGGCTCTTTTTCAGTAGGTTGGCTCCTGCTAACAGCAGGTTCAGAACTGCCAGTTCTAATTAAAAAATTTATTTTAAAGATACATTTCACGGTTTATTCGTGGCAGTAAGTGCTTCCCACCCTGAGAAATGTAAATTGCTAGATAGAGCAAATGGATACAGTTTCTTTTCTATTGATTCCCAAGAAATGGCTTTAACTAATTGTTTCAGCAGTTCATTATTGATCTACTACGCCTGTTAAAATCAATGTATTCTTTTACACTAGTCACCTAGAGCAGACTCCCTGACTTGAGTCTATTTCTTTGCCCAGGGTTTAACTGCATTTTATTTTACTTTGTAATTCTGTATTGCATCAGTTCAAAAATGGCCAAAGATTGTTCTTGCCTCAAGAATTTCAGTGACGCATCCTTTTACTAGCCCCAGTTGTAACAGACAGACAATTGCCATCATAAACTCTGTATAAGTAGCGTTGTGAAATCTGTGATTTATAAGCACATTCCATAGCAAAAAATATTTTGATAACCCATGTTTCTCCCTGCTATGTCCAGCTCCGAAAGAAAACATGAGTGAAAGAGTTTTCTGCCTTCCAGATTTAGCAGGCAAACAGTGCCTTCAACAGCAAAGTCTTCTCTGAACACAGCTCAAGAAATGCCACATACATAGGTGACTAGATTTTACTTTGGGTTATTTTTCTGCCACATAAGGGACACACTGAATGGAGTTTCAAGGGGGAAAAAATGTAACATTTTGACTCATTATGTATTAACATTCCTTAATCAAATTCAGAGGATTCATCATATAAATGGTATAACTAGCATTTAATAGCATTTTCAAATAAATGTGGAAAAAAAGAGATTGTGTGTTCTAGTAAGTGATGAAATAATAGATCATACAATTTGGTGTAGAAATAGATTTACTCATCCATCTCACTGTGCTAATCATTAGCTATTGTAGAACATGTTATCTGCAGTAAGTCCTCTGAATAACTTGCAGACTGACTGTATCACATAAAAACATACGATCGATTATAGACCTATCTGCATTCTCATGTTTTAAAGATGCTTCAGTTGCTCAGTGAAGTGAGGCATTTGCATTTACCTATGGATTTTAAAGCATGACATAGGCTAAAGATTCCTAAAGGGTTTTTAACTACTGACAGCATCTTAAATTTTTCATAGAGACTCAGCCCTGCTTTCTGATCACACAGGCAACCTCCTGGTTTTGGTGGCTGAATAACAGCCTTGAGGCAAGTACAACTGTTAATGCTTAAAAGCGCTAGGTGGGAAGCATGTGTTGCATTTTTAGCTCCTTGTAACACCACTAAGCTGTCGGAGGGCAAAAAAATTTCCTATCTGACCAGCTCCTCTGCAGACCTCCAGCAGACACTTCGCAGGCCTTTGCTGAGCAGCAGATGACAGTTTGAAACCCACTGCAATGTAGCAACGACCTGATATAGGAAGGTTCTTCACACCTGCATTTTTTTACAGCAAGGCACAGATCTGGCTTCAATTACACAATAAAGAAAAGCATGTAATTTTGACTAGGAGGCATTCTTTTAATTCAAAACAGGAATAAGGAGAACATCTCCAAATCCAAAAAATGCATTATATCATCAGCGCCTTGTTTTAAGTGGTTCCAAATCATCACAAAGATTGTGTAAGGGCACCGGTTCCCAATATAGATATCCTTTTCTTGGGCACTAAGTCATGCCAAGACCCTGGCTGAAATTTTACAAGGAACGTCTCAGATGGTACTTTAAATGTTAGTTATGAGTCATAAGGATTGGCTACCTCTCTTTTCTTTGAAAAGCAACTATAAATGTACCATCATTTATCCATTTCTGAAATCATCATAAAAGAATTGGGTTAAATTTACAGCATTATGGAGCTGAGCATGTGTTAATCCTAAACTGAAGTTTTAAGAGTATGTGTCCCACTAGTCACAAATTCTATGAAAAGCATGTTCAGCCAGAAGTAAGCACTTGAGTCTTTTCTGTAAATTCCTGAAGGTGGGATTTTCTCCTCATTCATTTTAAAAAAAACTTCTGTTTTGAATAAAAATAATCTGACAACTGCTTTTACTCTTGCATTGGTGTTCCAGTTCCAAAGTCCAGTCTTTAACAAGTATTCCATGTTAATAAGTCCTATATGGAAAGAGAGGAAGAAAATTCTCCCTACCTCAAAGGCTTTGTAATGTAACCTCCTAATTTAAAATTAATTAATTTTACGCATCACCTTACATAATGATCACAGTGGCATGAAAGAGTAAACACATGTTTGTAATTAAAGCCATGGCAGTCTCATCCCATTGTATGAAAAATAGCTCTATCATAATGGTCCTGAGTTCATGCCAGAGTAGCTAATCATGGGAGAAAGATGATCTAACACTTACAGAACATGAAAATAGAAATTAAATGTTCTGGTTCCAGCCTATTTTCTCTAGACTTGCTGGGTGATCTTGTGCGTGCTACTTAAGCTTCCAGTCCCTCAATGTACCCATCTGCAGAACAGCAAAAACAGTATTCTTCTGACTCAGAAAAGTTTTGTAAGAATAAATTCATAAATCACAAAATCTCTTACGTACACTCGACAGGCTTTCTATGCAGCACCCGTCATAGATACTCTGGAGAAGCACACATGGACTACCGATTGTAGCCCCGTCATAATACCGCTAGAAAAGCAGAGATCAGGGAAGATGAGGCAGGAGTAAAAAGATCCATCACGGTCAAATCGTTTCTATTCCTGTGCTGTTTGTGTTTTACCTCCAATATGTAATAACAATAATGTTAATTGAGTGCATTTTGTGATTTCTTGCTTTATAACAGTTTAGCAAATACATGCTTTGGGAAGTCAGACCAAGATTTTTCGACATGAAGCTTGTGGAGTAATTCCTTTGATTTTAACCTGTATATTAGGTTTCTCTAAGACACATCAAATTCTTTGTAAAGGAACAGGGTCACACTAATGTCTTACAAGGAGAGAAATGCCAGTAAATGCTACTGTTTATGACTCTGCATGTAAAAAGAATGCAGGAATAATGCTCAGTCACAGCATCACTGTGCTTTGCAAAGGAAATGCTGATAGCAGATCATCAAGGTCAGTAGTCCCATTCATTGGTAAAACCATTCACGATACAAGAATGAATGAAGTGTCTTGAAAGTTAGCAGTCTCTGGTTCTGTGCGTAAGTTTCACAGTTCAGGACAGAGCCAGTCTATCTGTGGCATAGTTTCAGCATGTAATTGTCTGTAAAGTCACGTCCTAACAGAGATAATGAGGTCCCATTCATTATTTGCCAAAGAAGTGCAGCAGTTTAGGAATGACTCTCCTCTGCTGGAAAATTAAGTGTTTGAAATTTGGACCTGATCCTACCTTCAACGAAGTCAATGGTAAAATACCACCTGATTTCAAGGGAGCAGCAGCAGACTTTTTGTAACACAAAGATCACACTAAATTCACTTATCCTTCTCTCACAAAGTGGAAAGCAGGTCATGGGTCTGATGTTTGCAGCAATAATGAGGAGGCTTTAGAAACTAAATGGGATGTAGCTGATGATTTTAGCACAAATTGAACTGAAGGACTAATGACTTACCAAGCATTATTCTTATCTGTTGCGCAACCAGCACATGATGATGTCCAGAAATAGTGAAACAACATACTTTGGTAGAAGGCTCAAGGGCTGACACCCCTTTCACTCACGACAGCATAAATCAGGAGGCAACTTTACTAAAGTAATTTCATTACAAAAGACTAAAATTACTGAGGAGAGAATTAGGTCTCTAAAAATGACCTCTCCAAGCAGTGAAAAGGAAGGCATCACAAGGTCCCATCCCTGTACTTCTGACTAGCTATGCTTGCAGAGATCCCAGCCCTGTCACATATCTTATGGCAACTCTGCTTGGGGCAAAAAAAACCCTGGTGTGTTTGGATCATAGAGAAACCAAAATTAGGGGGCCATCCCAAAGGAAGCCCCAGGGAAGATTAGGTCCTTCAGTTTTAATGTGACATCAGCTTGCCTCAGCCAGTCCCAGGCCAAGGTACAGGGTTGCTCTGAATCAGTTTGCCTGGCCAGGGAGCTGACACATGGATTGCATCCTGTTGCCAGCAGCAGCAGGACACACTGCAGGGCTACAGGTGAGGGTACAAGGTCACATCCAGGACATCATCTGACTATAAGTCAGGGAACATTGGTCCAACACTAGGAACTGAAAAACAGTCTTCGAGCCAGATTCTGAGGTCATGCCTCATGCCCTATTCAATGAGTGCTTCTACCCTCTGAGCTCAGAGAGACTAGAAGTATCGTCACACAGACCTTTTATACCTTTTTACACAAACACAGTATCTTGTTCTATTGAGACAGCCACAGTCTTTCAAAACCAGTAACTTATTCAGCGGAAGTCGCTTCACTCATTCTTCCCTCTATAGACAGCAAACTTGGGTCCTTGTATAGCTGTGGGAATCCTCTTTTATGTTACAAAAAGCTAAAATTGAGATGAACAGTTCCTGTGCAAAAGTTTAATGGGTTTTTTTTAAAAAAATTCTGGCTTGTAGAGCTAAAGAATCTTTTACATCATGAATAAACTAGTTACCAGTATTAGATATTTTAGCAGTGTGTTGGCTACTTTATTAATCAGCATCTTACATGGCTCAGAACAAATAACTAAACTGAAGACTCAAATCATTGCTGAACAGAAGTGCAGCCTTATTTCGGAATGCCGAAGCACACTACAGAAAGCTTTGTTAGCAAGCAGAGAGAATGCTACTGTTCAGCTAGAAAGGCAGAACATTATTCATAGCTAAAGGTGCTGATGAATTACAACATTATGAATGCAGAAAATCTCATACAGTACTCCAGATTAGGAACAATAATTTTGCATTTTTTGGTAGTACCTTACACCTGAGAGGCTTTAAATGCCTCACAAAAATTAATACTGGTAACACCACTGTGACATATGTCTCTATTTACAGATGGGTAAGCTGAGACTGAAAGTGGTCCTCTGTGCCAACTTGTGCCTTACCCAATCAATCAAAGAACAAAACAGCACAAAACTTATGATGTCCTGGCTTCCACTTCACTGCTCAAACTTTTACCAGATCACGTCTCATGCCAAGAGGACCTCATTGTATTTGAGAGTGGGACCCAGAGATTTCAACTCCATTATTACAGTAACACACTATTGCTTGTATTCCTGCTCACTTGCTTAGCATATACAAGTATTTTTACAGCCTAATAAAGTAAGTTCAGGAATTCACATATTTTTATTTTAATTATTAATCACAATATTTTCCAAGTGTTTTAGTTAAAATACCATTGAAAATCTTTCTCTCGTGTGTCAGAAATCCCAGTGAATTTATTCCTCTTTTATGTGGTACTGGATTATTTACTCTTTGTTTTCTACATGGAACAAGCTTTGACTAGTAACTAGATGGCAGACATGACATGTCCAAATCCCAAAAACCTGCTCATTTGACTTCACTGGTCTATTGAGGGTTTGGCTTTTTTCCCAATCTTGCACACATTAGCTCCATCATTCTGCAAATGCATCAACCAGCCTGCCTGAGCTAGTCACAGGCGAGATTAGTAAAATTAGGCATCCACAGATGTTAGGCTAACAAGAATGAATGCCATTGTAGTGAAAGCATTTCAGGGGCTTTCATCCTGTGGGATTTGCCAGAGTAGGGAGCCTTCTGCCCCTGCTCCAGTGCAGAAGCTGCCTTTTAACACCCTTCTTTTTCGTCACAGCAGCTGTAACAGTTTCTGAGCCAGGACCAGGTCTGAAGCTCAGCTGGGAAGTGGCAGGATATCACCAGACCCCAGGTGTTGGGATACTCCTGCACAATAACTTACCTGCTTGAAAAGAAATTGTTGGGTTTATAGAAGTCAGCAGCACCATGGCTAATGAGGACAGAGCAACCCGATCTGTGGAAGTGTTGAGCAACCACAGCTTCCATTAACTTCAGCACTTTTGCACGTCAGACCCTGAGGGTTATTTGGTTTTTGGCATAAGCCAGTTGCGGTCTACATCAGCCCATACTCTTGACAGTAACGGCCCAAACCATTCCTTCCTGACTTTGACCAACTGTGATCAGCACAGCTCTTGATCACTGACCACGTCAGTTATTTTTAGGGAATCAAATACACAGAGAGACTAAGGGTCCAGTTCTTGTGAAGTGACTGAAATGGCTCTTTTTCTTGTGCTCAAAACATTTAGAATCACTTAATCATAGAATCATTAGGGACTGGAAGGGACCCCGAAAGATCATCTAGTCCAATCCCCCTGCCACAGCAGGATCTCTTCACTGTAGATTTTACAGAATCAGAATCACTCAGGGTTGGAACCCCCCCACCATGGGCAGGGACACCCCATCCTAGACCAGGCTGGACACAGCCCCATCCAGCCTGGCCTTAAGCACCTCCAGGGATGGGGCCCCAACCACCTCCCTGGGCAACCCATTCCAGGCTCTCACCACTCTCATGGTGAAGAACCTCCTCCTCACATCCACTCTAAATCTACCCATATCCAGCTTTGCTCCATTCCCCCTAGTCCTGTCGCTACCCGACATCCTAAATAGTCCCTCCCCAGCCTTTTTGTAGGCCTCCTTCAGATACTGGAAGGCCACAATAAGGTCACCT
>VXBP01010779.1:510538-637809 GCA_013400115.1 Rhinopomastus cyanomelas | reverse complement strand
CATGTTCCACCAGCTTGGAGGCCAGACTGTGGTGCAGGACAGTGTCAAAGGCTTTGCTCAGGTCCAGGTAAACAACATCAGTCACTCACCCTCATCCTTTAATGTTGTGACCTGTTCATAGAAGGCCACCAGATTCGTCAGGCAGGATTTGCCCTTGGTGAAGCCATGCCGATTGTGCCCAGTCACCTCTTCTCTAGTCTCCTGTCTCAATAGTGCCTCCAGGAGGATCTGCTCCATGATCTTACCGGGCACAGAGGTGAGACTGACTGGCCTGTAGTTCCCTGGCTCCTCCTTCCTCCCCTTTTTGAAAATAGGAGTTACGCTTCCCCTTTTCCAGTCAGTGGGGACTTCACCAGACCGCCAGGTTCAGTAGCCTCGCTGTTTCTGACAACTACAGCTCCCCATCTTGCCACTGGGAAGGCAATGCTTGGGAGAAGAGAACCAGGTTGTAAAGGTTTTAGAGGATTTGTTTGTTTTACCACTTTGTTCATCTTTTCAGCGTTATTGGTCTGTTGAGTAACCGAGAGATAAGAAGGGCTGCAGCACGATCGCACTTTCCTGTGAATGGCACCAACTAGGCGGCAGAGACTAAGCCATGGTGGCTGCCATGCGTTGCACTTTTTCCAGCTGGAAGGAGGCTGTTCATTTTAACTCCGTTCTGGCTACTCACCAGAAAGGGCCAATGAAGTGGAATCTTCTTTGAGGTGATCTTCAGCATTGTTCTCTCTTTTGTGTCAGTAGCAAAGAGAAGTAACTAAGCAACAACATACGGGGTGGCGGATTTTTTTCCTCTGACTTACAAAACACTAATGTGTTGGGTTTTTTCCACAGACTTTCCTACTGCCCTGCATTACAGCCATTGATTTATCTGTTTCGCTGTTTGGAAAGTTCATCCTCTAGTAGCCTGATTTGCTGAGGCATTTAGTACCGCAACATTCATTATACACTCTCCCAAAGAGGTTTTTTTTGTGGGTTTTTCATGAGGTGAGAGCATAATCTGACTAAGACAGGTGTAACTGATAATTTATTGGCTTTTTTTAAAAATAATAGGGGTTTGTAAAAAAATCCCTGAGAATCACTGAGGTGAGTTTAAGCTTTTCTACAAAAATTGAAGCACAGAGGGATCTACCCAACCAAATCCATTTGAAGTGCAACACAGCTACCCACCCAGGTACAAATCCTTCCTTTGTATGATTTGGAATATAGGCGAGGACACGGGGCTGCCACATCCCAAGTTTTGTTTCCGGCTGTTCCACAGAGCTTCGCCGCCTCTCTCCAGCCCTCTTTCCCCATTTTCTGCCAATCTGTGCTCTCAACCCACTCATCTCCTTCCCTTCTAGCTCTCAAAATGCAGCTCTTAACATACCCTGGTGATCACGCTATGGACCTGTACAGTGATAAGGCGGACCTGGCTGTCAGGGGACTATCTGACGCACGCAGTGACACACGCACAGCTCAGAGCCTGATTAGTTCCTGACATGAAGCTTTGAGGGTATTTGTTTGGGACGGGCTGTAAATCTCTCTCAACCAAAGGTAACTCCCATTCACTGGGAGATGGAGGAGGTGGTGCCAGTAACACGACTGGGTTCAGAAATACAGCACAGCTTGTCATAACAAGTTGCTCTGGCAACATCTGTTAACAACCCACATAACTATGTAGCACTTGAGCCAGATATAGCCATCATGTAGTTTTCTGCACTGAGCTGTAGCTATTTGTACCTTTCCCAGACAGCAACATCTATTATTTGCTCCTGGCCTCAGAAAACCCCACCATTTCTTTCAGGGAACATTTGCATTTCTCTATCATTAGGCTACAATGCCACACCAGGTACTTCTCAAGAACAGCCCTTTTTGGTTAGGGACATCAAGTTCAGAATGACATCAAACCTCTTCTGACACTCCTGTTGCTGGCTGAGCATCATCAGAATCTGGTCCAGGCATCACTGCGTTTCAATCAATAAGGCTAATTCTTCACGGTTTCCCCATCACTCCAAAACCTTAACAACACAGCATCCGGTTTCTTTTACTCTATCCAGTAGTGGAGAAACTGGTCTGGCACGAACAGGCAAGATTACAGAAAAGCAATTTTGGTTTCTGAGTTTATCAGCGTAACCATTTTGGAGTCCAAGAGCTGCTGATGGATTTGCACAGACCAACTTAGTCTTCTGCGGTGAGGTCACGTGAACGTTGCTACTCTATCACAAACGCAGTCTATAAAGAGAAGTAGATGATAGAAAGGAGACAAGGGTTCCTGTTTTCTTCTTTTCTTCAGCATCCAGGTGCAAGTCACAAAACTTCTATACTTTTAGCATTTTGCATGAGCAATGTGTGAAAGTAGTGAGTGCAACAACAATTTCCAGAGTGAAAATTACTTGAGACTATTTCTCTTGGGTTAAGGAATTCCTTCTGGGTGTCTAGAGAGACAAAAGTCAAAGGAGGTGAATGCATGCCACAGCTGTGCCATGCCCTTCCTCTGGCTCTAGGAACCCTAGCGAGCTTTTCCACTGAGAATAGCAAGGGATTTTCCTATCAGGAGACAGTAGTTATCAGATCTCCCAGCTTATCTATATGTCACATCTCTTCCAATTTAAATGCTACATCCGTGGTTATGAAGCTGGCATTGCAAAGAAATAAAACTAAGGAAAACTTCCCGGAGGGTGCTCTGGATTCTATTAAAGGATTGAATTTCTGACTATATTACACTTTTTCCATATGGCTGAAACCTGGAACTGCATACTACTTTGAATATGCTCACATACTGCTAGTGGTGTAATCCCAGATGGTAACAAATGACCCCATTCCAACAGCAATGTATAGATCTGTACAACACCAATGCACAGCCATGCCCTTGGGATACTCCCTCCAACCAACAAACGACTGGCCGATAACACAGCGTTTAAATTCCGTCTTCACTTTTGTGCTCTCTCTATAGCTAATGCTGCAGAGCTACTCATTTGTTTAGTACTCAGCCTTGTAACCCTACACACGTGACCTAGATATTCCCTTAGCCACCCCTGAAGGATCTCCTCTGGTCTGTGAAGGTCAATTCTGGTGCTTGCAGTGTGCCAATCTCTGTAAATAAGGACATACTCTAGTGGGCTAGAAGCGAGCTGATAACGTCTCACCCCTGCTTGGGCCCTTCAGCTGCCTCTTGGGGAAGTGTGAAAGGCTGCCAAGCTCAAGATGTGCTGCATCTTACAATTTGGCTTTCCTGAGAAGAACAACCCCTCCCCCCAAACTCACCCACGCAGTTCTTTACCCCAAGAAGAGGTCATCACACAAAAAGATAGAAGGAAAAGAAACTGCACTCTTAACTATAACAGCAAAAATAGAGGAGTCCAGAGTCCTCTTGAGATGTCGTATAAAGAGAAAGCACTCTGGACCGCCTCCTTTTTTTACAGAAAGACCTCTGTGATTCTGTGGACTTCATGGCTTGCCAGATGGAGAGCGCTCCAAGTTAACACTGAGCTCTTATTTCTGCAGAAAACCAAGGAGAACTATAACCCCAAGTACTGCAGGTGTAGGAGGGAATACTTGTGCAGATGATGATTCATGTCAGCATCTGAGTAAATAAGGTCAGACAGTCAGCTTATTCCCGTGAAGGGGAGTTGATTTGCTTGGGGGGCAGGAAGGAGGGGCTGTTTGTTTGTTTCATATTATTTTACTGAAACCTTTTTCAAGAATCAGTTCTCATTTATTTTAATTAAGACCTCAACTCAGCAAAACATATAACCGGGTGTAGCCTACCAGAACTGGAAGTGCTGTACCAAGTGTAGAAGTGCCGAGGCTGGCACAGGCTGTTCAGTCAGTACTACATAGCCTTTGAAAACATCTGCAGCAGTTTTAAAGACGACACCTCCACTACAGACCATTTCAAAAACATCTTGCCTCACGGGGGTAAGAAGGGATTAATCAGGTAGTGCTCGTGCGGCACCATGAGGAAGCAAATTGGGGGACTGGGTTATTAGTAAGCAGAAGATGCCAATAAGAAGCAGAATTGTTAAAGGCACGTGGACTAACAGTGGGTTTGTTCTCACGTTCGTAAACCATTCTTGTGCTATTGGAAGGTATCGGCCTTTCATCCCAGGAGACTGACATCCTTCTTTTTTTACCCATAAGAGCCTTCATGGGCTGTGCATACTTTCTCACACTGCCTCACCAGTGTTTCTCACTATTAGCTTATAGATGGGAGACAGTAGTCCATTCTCCACAGCCCTTTCATTGCTTGGCCTCTGTTTCAGCTGCCAAGAAGGCTGCCATTTAGACTCAATTATTATGGTAGCCTTTATAATCTGGACATGGTGTCCAGGATTCGAGACTTCCTAACAATTTTGCATATGCTGCTGTGCTGCCATCAGAAGAGAAGAGCTCGTGGCTGCCAACAATGTGGGCAGAATTCAAAGCAGTGACCTATAGATGAAAGGCACCCCAACCCCAAAGCATCCCAGCTAAGACATCCAGCCCCCAAATGCCAGCCCTTCAACTGAATGAAACTGTATCATGATGTGGCCTTCAGAAGGAGAAAAACATAAGGTTTAAAGAAATCCATGGACAGTGGCTGTACAGACATTCACACCTTGCTCACATAGCATTCCTATCATGTACCATCCTCCCATCCAACTCCCCACCCCATGCCAAGGTGCTAGAGGGAGGTCTTATTTATGCAGGATGAATAGAAAACCAGAGAGGGTGGCAGAAACTTTCCACGGAAAGATACGATCCCTCTGGCATGCCAGGGAAAAGTAGCAAAGCAATAGCAGCTTGTGAGTTCAGGGGAAAAGAAGGATTAAAGAAACTGGAATAATCATATCCAAGCATTTCCTCAAAAAAATCAAGATGACTGCAAGCCTTTAAACCCAAAATTCATCAAGTAAAACATACCTCAGCAGAGCAAAGCACCCTTTTCTCCCCACATTTGCTATACTGCTCACTTTGACAAGCAAAGCCTCTTTATACCATGTCATCCTCAGCTCCTGGCGACACCCATGACTCGCACCCTACCCCCCCACCAAAGGGAGGCCAGCTGGGGAAGGTGATTTTGTCACCTGAAGTTAATTTATGCTGGTCTGGGTTGTGCCTTGCTGCTGTGCTGGGGCGGGACCTTTTCAGATGTCAGGATGATAGAAGAAAGCACAATGAAGCAGCAGAATATGTGTGGCGGGTGGCCGAGTCATCCTATCACCATGTATTTGTGTCGTTTCTTTTAGTGCCATCCAATCTTTCCTTCTGTCCCTAAATGGCCTGTGTTGAAAATGTCCCTGCTTACAGTTGCTCAACTGGAATGAGGACAAATTGTTTGCAGTGGCCCCCTTCCAAATGCTTGTGCTGTAACTTTTGTCTTGACTAGTCTCTGGAGATATATCTAAAGTGAGTTTCCTATGACTCGTTTGCATTACCCCAAAGTCATTCTGGATTTTCTTCCTCTACTCTTTCAAGTTTGTAGCAGGAATCTTGTTTAAAAGACCCCCATCACAGAAAAAGCCAGAGCAGGACAAGCCTTAATTCTGTTATGTCACAAGTTCCCCAGTGAAATAAAAGCAAGAGGGTTGGGTCTCAAGGGTGCCCGAGGTTACAACGTGGTACTAGCAGTCGAGGACACCCACTAACAGAAAAAATATGGCCACACCAAGCAGCTTGGAGTTGTTGGTACCAGTATAGTTAGGATTGTGCAGCCTTCCAAGCTAATACATCAGCCACCTTTGCAGGTAGAATCATACGGCCTCTCACACCTCCAGGCTCCTTTGATTCAGTACTGAAGGGGTGGTGAAGGTTCTCTTCCCCCTCACACTCACATGTGAATTAGTCCAGGATGAGATGGCAGCCGAAAAAATGAGTTAGCAGAGCCTGAAGAACTAAGCCAAGAAAGGAAAGGTTTATAGTTCCAAAAACCATTGGATGAAGTTTTGCACGTAGACTCATTAATAGACATTACAGAAGAAAAGGTTCATTCCCCTCCGCACCCACATTTGGATGCATGACCTATTAGACATGTACGTATCAGTCATGTTTGCCAAGAATAACTACAGTCAAAGACCACTGTTTTCTTGTTTTTAATGGGTGTTAAATATTAGTTATTCATCAAAAAGCTTTTAGAAAAGAAATACAGAGTTGATGCTATGAAATATTCTCCTTTGACTCCACAAGAGCAGAAAACAGGCCTGTGTAAAACACGTCCCCTTTCTCATTCTGTGCTGTGCAGAAGATGATCTGAGCATCCTCAGGTTGAGGGAGAATGAAGTGTGGAGATGAAACAGCTGTGTTTCCTTATGGAGCCTCTGGACATACTAGGGCCATGATGGGATCACAGTGGGCACACATTGGCTCTTCCCGCCCCCCGACTGGAGGTAACCAGTCAGCAAAGACTCGTTGCGGGGCGGACCTCCCATGTAACCCCTCTTTACATATTCTGGCACCTTTCACTTTATGTCAAGAGAAATTAGGAGTTGGGTAGGGGGGGAAAAAGAGCGATGGACCTCAGTGAAGACATCTCATGGTTATGTTCATAGGGTTGTTGAGTTTGTACATGGGGTCATGCATCACATTGCAACAGCATCTCCTGCTCCGTGACCATTTTCTACTCTCTTGATTCAGCAGAGATGTAATCTCCACAGCAGATATAACCCTGTGTCTCTGAGACAACGTTCGTGGCTAGAAGTGGGCAGAGCACGGTAGATAGGGCATTCCAGACACTTGGGGTTGCTCAGTTGTTTCAGAAATGTTAAACCTTTGTGACTAGCACTCTTGTTTTTTAGCACAGCGGTGTCATACTGGGACCACCTTTCAGTCAGCCAGCTGAATGATTGCTTGTATTGCATTTGGGATCTCACCAAACACTAAAACTATTTTGCTTTTCATTAGCATTAAAGGCAGAAGATCAACAGGCTGGGCTCATGGTTTATAACTGCGTGTGTAATGACCATTTTAAGACCACTATTAGCAACACGAATTCAGCTCACTGCTTTATATCAGCTCTACGTGGCCTCTCAGAGCACACACACACTGTCTCATTTTTAATCATCAGGTAGCCAGACTATTCTCAGATGTGCTGAAAACAGTGTGAGGTATCCCTAAAAATTATCTGCTCTGCTTGCAAAGGCAGTGAGCAATATTTGAAGCCACTCCTTGACATTCAGCTCAAAGCTGGAAGCAGAACCTGTCCAGGCCAATCTTTGGGCCAAATTCAGCTGGTAACCATTGTGTACCACAGCAACTTTTTGAAGACTTTCTCCTAGTTTACTAATTTTTCAGCATCTCAAAGAATCCATGGGAAGAGGTCTGCTGACACCAAGAAGGCAGAGTTTGCACTTGGCATGATCAGTTTCTTCCATATAAGTTGCATGGAAGATGAGGAGCATATTGTCAATAAAATGCAGAGGTTATTTGCAATTTCACTTCTAAAAGCTGCCATAAAGCAGTGAATAGCAATGAGTAAGTCCAAAGCCATTCTACTCCGTTTTGATTACTACTTTATTCTCCCAGAGCTCATATTTTCAAGGGACAAAGCAGAGACACCCAGAGGAAAGGAAGTCTTATTCTAAGAAGCTGTAAAAAGAAATGCATGGCCACAGATCAGGGGATAATTTTATGTCTCACATGTTTCCTGACTGTACAAAGAGCAGCTTTAAATTGTTGGTCTCCCCATTGATTTTAGCGAAGGCTGAAGCAGATTCAATCGTTTACAAGACAGGGGGTAGGTAGGAATCCTGAAAATGTAGATCCATAACAAAATCTTGGTGACTGAGGCCAGAAGGACCCCTTGCCCACCCCTCTGCTTGTGGCAGGATTGATTTAATTATTCTATAACTATTCCTGTAGATGGGTGTCTGGCCTTGAATAACTCCAATGACAGTGATTGTCCAACGGCTCTTGGCAGCTTGTCCAACTGCTGAACAGTTCTTCTACAGTTTTGCCTAATATTTAACCTAAAACTTCCCTTCAGCTTCAGCCAATTATTATTTGTCCAATCCTTGTTGACTAATGAGAATAATTGATCCTTGTCCTCTTTATAACATTCCTTTATGTCTCCTGTTATTACGTTCCCCACACTCTCCTTTTGCCTTTAGGCTAAAGATGACAAGTTATCTTAACCTTTCCTCTTAGATCTGAATGCCAACCTTCCTACCACCCTTCTTCCACTCCTCTAAATTCTTCAATTTGTCCATGTTTTTTTCATACAGAATTGAATGCTGTTACTCCAGTTATGCTTTAACCAGTGCCAAGCAGAGCGCAATAATTACTTCAGTAACCTTACTGACCCCATCTAATAACAAAGGCAAAATGCAGCATGTAATTAAAATCTAAAAAAATAACTATTTTTAAAAGCTAATTGCCTTAACAATCAGAAAATTATACAGCTCGGAGAACAGACACTAAAGAATTTAAAGGTTATTGTTCATTCAAAACATCTTTTAAAATCATATCCTGTATATTGTATTCGTGGCTGTGTGCACTTTTACTCCTGTTAGGAACAGTCTGTACTGCATCCCTCACACTTTTTCATCCTTTTTTTATTTCCTGCAGATTTAATTCCTAACGTCTCTACGGGGCCCTATCTAGACTAGGGATATTTGCTAAGGAATTCCCACTCCAGTTTCACCAGTATGGCACAACAGAAAAATCCCACTCATGCTTTTAATCTTTTAGGCCATTCCTATGTCTTCCAGCCTCACTAATGTCAGTACAGCAGAGCCAACAGTGAGTCATTTCCAGAGAGTTTTACACGGACAGTTTTCACCTCCTTTGCAAAGTCTTTCACCTCTTTGCAAAGTACCCTACCTTGAGCAATCTCCTCCTCTCTCTTGGCTGGCTGTTCACTTAAAAGCTCTTCCATCCTCTTCAAATCCACCAACTCCATCATGGTTTGTAACTGCACATCAATTGCTTTTTTTGTATCTGCTTTTCAATTGCTATCTCTTCAGGAATGGAAATCTTTGTCATAACCCAGCATCAACGATGGAACTTTACTAACATTCTGGTGACAATAGACATTCTTGGAAAATTGTTACATGAATTTCTGGAAATATCAGAAGGAACTTCTTCACAGTGAGGGTGACAGAGCACTGGAACGGGCTGCCTAGGGCAGTTGTGGAATCTCCTTCACTGGAGATGTTTAAGACCCGCCTGGATGTATTCCGATGTGACTTGGTCTAGGTGATCCTGCTGTGGCAGGGGGATTGGACTGGATGATCTTTTGGGTCCCTTCCAATCCCTAATGATTCTATGATTCTATGATTCTACGATTCTATGAGTCTATGATTCTATGATTCTATGATTCATCTAAGCCTCATATTCTAGAAAGTTTGCATATTTACAAATGAGATCAGGATTTGGCTTTCTATAATAACATTTGAATAAGCCAACAATTGCCCCAAATAAACAAAATGGCAGAGTACCTCTTTATATAGATCTTGTCCCTTAACCAACATATACAATGCAAAACAGTCATTGCATTTTATAGTTAGACTTTATCCAAGTGTGTGTAAGACTTTCTCATGCAGCTAAGAATTTCCCCCATATATCCTTGACCTAGAGAAGAGGTAGACCTTGAGGACTGAACAAAATCAAACAGAAATGCCACCTGTGAATTTATAGTGTTCAACTAGGCAAACACAGACTTACACGGCCTTGTAGGTTTGCATCATTCTTGGACAGTTGGGCATTTTCTTCCTTCTGTGTTTATTACAATGCTCTGGATAGAGACAAAATTTAATAGCCCAGCATTTGTTTTTTTCTCTTACTTTGAAATAAGATTTGTACAGTTTTTTTGTAACTAGATTAAAATGCTGACAAAAGGCTTTTTAAAGATTTCTCAACACATGCAGAAGAGCTGTACCTGCCCTTTTACACACAATTCCCAGGAACAGATCCCCTGTTCCACATAAATAAAGTTTACCTTCTTTGTCCAAAAGCAGAAAGGCACTTCTGCTTGAAATATGCCAGGACACAAAATCCACTGACAAATTCTGCAATAAGACTGAATTTAAAGCCTATTCAGGTCAGTTAAAGGCTTGCCATTGACTCAGTCTGTTTTGGGACATGCCCTTAGAACATAAGTTTTAAGGACAGGAAAGCCTCCATATATACAATAGTTCTTAGGGAAAGCAGTGAGGTCAGTAGGGGCCAATTGACTTCAGCAGATCACTGAGGTCAGCAGATGCTCAGTGGGACAAGAATTTTGTGCTGATCCCAAGCTATCACAGGAGTAAATAAGGAGGTAGGAAGACTGAAGAGAGTGAGTCGTCCTCACATGCCATTCACCTGCAGGCTGTCATGCTGCAGTGACTGGAAAAGCCAACCAGACATCCCTACTCAACCACACCATGCTTGCTAAGTGACTGAAGAAGTCAGCACTCCCACATCATGGAGAAACGGTTGCTTGAAGTAGTTTCTATTTTTAGAATAAATTTAAGATTCCATCCCTTAATTCACACAAAAGCTAACCAAATGTGGTGGGTTTTTAAATGATGTAAAAATCCATATAAAAAAAAAATGTATGTCCTTATTTCCCTTGGCAAGAAAATATAGAATATCTCATTCTTAAAACAATCAAGTTTTATATTTACACAGCATAGAGTGCCCCATATTACCATAATGTGTTAGTAGCATGAAACACTCCTGGCTGTGATATCTTAAACAAAGCTCGAGTTACTGTCTGCAGTGCCCTTCAGCTATATGTCAGCCTTCACAAGACTGACACAAAACACATAGCAAAGTGAGCAGTAACCACATTAAGGTTTAATGCTTATAAACAGAGAAGGTTTAACACTTGGCAAGCCAGAATTCCCCTATGACCTGAATACATGCAGATCGTGACCTTAGAATTAAGCGCTGTGTTAAGCAGTCAAGCTGTCTCCCTAAAGAAAAGACAAAAATAGCAACAGACTAGCTGAGCCATTGGGTTGGCATATGTCAGGTGAGTCCAGGCCCAGTTCAGAGTTGATCTGGAGCCATGCGGGGCCAAGCTTGACCTAGACCAGCCTTTCTAGGCAAGGCTTCCTAAGAAGAAGGATTTTCAGAGGTGCTCAACACGCATTGTCCCCCACTGACCCACAGGAAACAGGAGCATTCAAGTTACCACAGAAACTTTCATTTTGTCTCCATCCAGACGCAGAAAGCTTCTTGTAACAGAAGGAGGGAAAGAGGCAGAGTAAAATTACATTCTTTCGTGTATTCCTAGCCACAAAGGTGGTCTCTGTCTCCCTGCATGGGCTCCTCTCAAAATCAGGTGCCACAGTCCTGAAAAGCTTTCTGAGAGAGGGAAGAGGGGAAATTAAAATGTGCAACAACAGCTCTGAATAAAATGTTTAAAAATACATCTTTGTTTAAAGTGGCATCTGAAAGGCAAAGAAGTTGTTTTGGGAAAGACAATATCAGTAGAGCAGCAACTCCAAACACCGTAGATGAAGAAGCAGCATGCAGGGAGAAGACAGGAGTGTGAAACAGCTGCCTGGGGGAGCTTAAAAGGGATGCTCAGCACGCTCAAAACACTCTGATTTTGCCATAGGAGATCTGCCTGTGCCAAATTCCCACACACAAATATCTCAAGGACATGAGACTGACCTGAGTATCACAGGTTGACTTCTATGGCTATCTTCATGCCAAGCCGTGCTTAGCTTGAAAATACACAAGCTTTGTGTTCCCAAGTATTTATTGTATTCCTTGCAAAGTTATTTTTAAAGTTGATCAGTGTGGAGCTTATCCACGAAGTTACTGTACAACTCGTGTTGGATTAAAATTGAACGTTTCTCCGTTTACTGGTAAATTGCCAAGTGCTGTTACAAGGAACCCTCAACTGTAGTGAATTTTTATTCAGGGTTCCAAGTCGCTCATCTCAGAGAGATGTATATATATACATTATGAGATGATATATATACATTATGAGAGATGTATATAAAACGTTAAATTAGGCAACAAAGTAATTCTATGCTGCATAAAACCTACTAAAGAAGCAGAGTTTCCAATCTGGCAATCTGGAGGGAACTTTCATTTCCATCCTCACACAGGCCAAGAAATCAAAATATCAATGACATACATTGGTGGAACGCAAAGATCAGAACAACGTATGTTTCAAAATGTTTATATACAAATGCTGGGGCTTCTATTTGAAAATATAATGGTCCCAAGCTGACAAGTCCTGGCATGCGATCTTCTTTTCACACCGATAGAAATCAGGAATAATTCTGCTCGAAATCCGTGAAGTCACACTGGTGAAAACCTTCACACGGGTAATAAAAATACCCAGAATTACAAGTATTCCAAAGCCAAGTGCTTTGGAAATCTTTATGCTTTCAAGCTTCAGGTCATAAAGCAACCCGGGAATTAGGAGGAACTTCATCGCTCATCCCCACTGTTGTGATGGTGGAGGCCGGGCAGTCTTGTTACCTCAGGGGGGCCATGGGGCTGACAGCTGCTCAGGCCACATGCAGGAACATCTATATTCTCTTTTTTTTAGCAAAACCTGGGACTACAGCCCACACTGTACATATGGCTTGAGAAAGACAGGGTCCAAGCTGTCTGTTGGGTTTTCCAGGCGACTGATAGACCCAGGGAGGAGACAGCAGCCTGCTCTGCAGTGGGAAATACTGGCCGTCAGAAGCAGCCACGCAAGCTTTGGCAATGTGCTCCCAAAGAAAGTGGAGACAAACTGTCTGCCCGGCATGCTGAACACAGAAGTCTTGGACCCATGAGCAAAGAAACTCTTTGGACGCTTGACTCCTCTCCAGGGTTCACGAAACAAGAATTTAGATATATTCATTGTGAGGGATGTGAGGTGTCACTGAAGAAACATGTCATTCCACTATCAACTGCTCCTTTTACTGAAGAGAACTCGGAACAGCTCCTCCAGTTAGTTTTTTCAAAACAAGATTATTTCAAAAGGCTATAGCCTTCAGGCCACAACCTAATCTTTAACCACCCACTTAATTTTTCTGAGCATGCTGGCACTGACCACTCTTGGAAGCAATCACTTTCTGAAAAAAAAACCCATGGACTTTCCCCTGTGAACCTTGTTCTGCAGAGGAGCTGAGGATGGTTCAAACTCTGGGAAAGGCAGATGGCTTTCTGTATCACAAAATACACAGCCCCAGCAAAATTGCCATCTGACTTCTGATGAGGAAACAGAAATAGAGGACAAGTGCTGCTGCTATCACTTCCAAGGGTAAGGGCAGGTGTGTAAAGACATTTCTGCCTGTTTTCCACCACGCGCTCCAAAGATGGTCCTCATATCTGGAGCAGCAGGATTACAATGATAGGAAGCAGTGGTCTGGTCACCATTCGGCGTCAAGTTTAGTGCATAACTAACACTTTGAAGCCCATGTAGTTTAGAGATGGGCTTCCAAATGCTCTATGTTAATCTGTCCCAAATCTAGCTGGTTTGACCTCTGTACATAACTTACAGCTGGTGTTTGTAGAAGCCAGTTAGGAAGAGAGACAAAAGCCTTTGGAGTGCCTCACCTGCAGGCATTTATTGTGGGTCCCGCACTGCGACTAACTCATGAATCTTGTTTTTTAAAAAGGTGAGATTGCCATCTGATCATGTGTAATGTGCTAATGCGCTGAGGATTAGACCACAACATCAAACAAAATACTTAAGGAAATTAATGTCCCAGCTTTACATTTGAGAATTTTGTTTTAGAAGCGTTCAAAACAAAAGCGTAACACCAAAAGAGCAAAAATAGTTTTTTCCAGAAAAACTGAGATCCCAGCAGAATAAACTGAACAAAGAAGTATGCATACTCCACAGAACCAAGAGTCTTCTAGACAAATTCAGAACAAAGCTGAGGAAAGCAGGCTTATATTCAGTTGGGGCAAATCTCTTGAAAGCCAGATTCAGCCACCACTTGAGTGAAAGAATGCAAAGCTTCCCATGCAGTGATCTTCATTGTTTGTTCCTTCCTCGTTCCACACCAGCACCCCAGCAACCATCTCCCAAACTACCTCCATTCTGCAGCCTTCTCTAGCCTCCACAGTGATTTCTGTAAAGCCAAGCAAAATGGAACTGCAACAAAACCAAACTTCAAGTCATTGAACTCCCAGCTTTCTCCACAGAGTTCTACAAAAACATTATAAATCTCAGTCTAGGGCTTCAGCTGGACTTAGATCATTTCTCCTGCCCAGAATAGGAAATAGCATCCATTTCAGGAATTACTGAGAAAGCTGGAAAATCTAGGATGAATGAAACAACTTCCAATCAGGATGAAAATTTTAAAAAAGTCCAGCTTCATAAAACAGCTGAATGGAGCCAAAATTCAAGGCGACCGTATTTGCTGAAACAAAAAAGAAAGCCTCATCTGATCATTCACTCAAAACCCAACCACAGTGTCTGGACTCAACATGGTCAGGTTATTTTTCCATAGGTATCAACACCATAACTACAAGTAAGAAGAACCACAACTGTCAAAAGCAGCCACTAATTTTCATTAAGTTTCCAATACAGCTTTCTGATCAAAGTGACAGTTACACTTCAGCAAAGCCTTTTGATCTTTTTGATGCTCAGCTGAATGGAATCAACACATCTTTGGAGCCGTGCACACTGAGAACACAAATTCTGACTGCTCGTCGCTGGAGAGATCACTTGCTATTTTTGTTCTGGTTATTTTCTACTTTAAGGAAAAAGATGAATTCTCTCTGCTAAAACCAACAGAAGAGTTGTTTAAAGGTATGGCAAGATGTACATATAAAATATCCATTTAATGGAATACATACAATAGTCTTTAGAATAATCTGATGCGTTCCAGAAGTGCACTCGATACTACGCAGCAAAGTCAATCGTGCTGGTGGATACATTATGCCAAAAATGCAGAACTGTTTCAGAGGTAGACTTCAAGAAATAAAAACATCTGACCAAAAATATAAGGAGAGAGAAAACATGAGGTGCGCATGGAGCAAACGGTGATAACGTTGGAGAATTAATGCAGCACGAACTGGCTAATGGTTTAGTAAAAAACGCAAGTAGTCTTGCAGTCTTGCGTGCTGAAGGCTCTAAGTCAGCAGTGATGTACAAACTACCACTGGCCAACAAATCTTTGGTGGCTGCCCACTGTCATTGTCTTTCCTGACCCAGACATTACATCGTGCTGCATGTGTAGCTAATGGATGTCAGCCTAAACCAAGCCACTGCTATCATTGCCACAGAGACACTTAGAAAACTGCACTGTTCTGTAAATTCAGTGGAAATGAATGAGATCAAAGGACTGAGAGTAAAAATTTATTTCACCCCTCTAGCTATATGAGGATAAAGAGTAATCCATGTTGAAAAGAAGTTTCTTTTGTGTGTTCAAAAATGTGCACCAGCACGTTTGAGTGGTCAACTGGAGACCAAGGCACGGCTGAGATATCAGTCAATGCAGCATTTTTAAGAAGTTCACAAAGGAAAAATGTAATTTTGACTGCTGGCTTAGAAAAATTCCTGGCAAAAGAAGAAACTATGCTCGACCCCCAAATAACCAAACACCTATCCACTGCATATGGAAATTATTCTGCCACCATTTTACTGCTCCAGCGGAGGTGGTGCACAGCCCTTTCGAAGCCTTGGCTCTTTTCGGAGGCTGTTATTTTAAACATTTTAGTACTGGGAACTGTATGGAGCTGGCAATTATGGAATTAGAGTGCAGTGTGGGGAATGTCACTTTGAAATCATTTAGCTCAGTTCATTTCCTTTTCAAGCACAATAAAAAGCAGATGGAGTAGGGAGGGCCAACATGCCACAGAAGAACTCCCCAGGCCTTGGCCAGCACTGTCCTCCCCAGGACTCACAGAGGGGTCACCAAATCCTCATAGCGTTGTTATCCTTTAGGAAAACCACATGCTAGAATTCAGCCAGGGTCCTGGGGTTTGGAGCAAGTTGCCTCACTCATAGGTTTGTGTTACACATTGAATGTTAGGTAGGCCTACACTGCCAATGAGGTTAACGGGGACAACAAGCTCACACCAGAAGGCAGTGCAGGTAAGCCAGAGAGAGGCCAGCGGGGCACAGCAGGAAGGATAATTGCTTTGAGAAAAAGAATACTTGACAAAGAGAAAGAAGCCTCCAAACAGTTGTCCAATATGACGCAGAAGCTGTTACCAAAGAAAGTTTTCCCATATGCAGCAAGTTAGACAAGAAAGTGCAAATCTGACTTGCAGCCGAAGAAAACTTAAACCAATTGCCCTTGTAGCTAATGCTGCATCACTAGAGGCGTCGAGGAAGAGCTACGGGAATTTCTCCCAGGGACCATCTGGGTGAGTGTCATCTCGCCTCAAGAGTGAGAGGATGACTTCCAGGAATGCTCTCCAGCACATCATCTCTTTAATAGAGATTTAATAGAGCCTGCTACAGCTCATGCTTCGTGTTTCTTATACAGAGAAAGAGGGATTCCCCAAAAAAAATACATAATACGAGAAGCAGATCCAAGTGCTGGAGTTGCAATCGGTTCTAACAGACACACTGGGACTCAGGAGGTCCAAATCCATTCCTTGTTAACATAACAGGAGAGTTATTCTTTCAGTGTCTCTGTCTGCACTGTTACAAATACCTGTGAGAAGAAATGCAGAAAGCTGACATCTCACTGCCCAGGGTTACTTGCAACAAACAGCCCCATACCTATCCACCTATCCTCTGAACATGCCCATGCACAGTTCCAGTTTGGCCCACACATCATAGAACTGTACAATCATTAGTGATTGGAAGGGACCTTGAAAGATCATCTAGTCCAATCCTCCTGACACAGCAGGATCACCTAGACCAAGTCACATAGGAACACATCCAGGCAGATCTTAAACATCTCCAGTGAAGGAGACTCCACAACCCCCCTGGGCAGCCTGTTCCAGTGCTCTGTCACCCTCACTGGGAAGAAGTTCCTTCTCAGATTTATGTGGAACCTCCTACGTTCCAGCTTACAACCATTGCCCCTCGTCCTATCACTACATGACACCGAGAACAGCCCAGTGCCATCATCCTAACACCCACCCCTCAACTATTTGTAGACATTAATGAGGTCACCCCTCAGTCTCCTCTTCTCCAAGCTCAAGAGACCCAGCTCCCTCAGCCTCTCTGATAAGGGAGGTGCTCCACCTCCCTCATCATCCTCGTTNTGCCAATCCCTCAGCCAAGTCATCAATGAATAGATTGAACAGGACTGGTCCCAGCACCGACCCCTGGGGCACTCCACTAGATACAGGCCTCCAACTAGACTCTGTCCTATTTACCACTACTCTCTTACCTCTATCCTGCAGCCAGTTCACCATCCACCTCACTACCCGATCACCTAGACCAGACTGCCTCCGTTTGTCTGCGAGGATGCTGTGGGAGACAGGCTAAAGCGGCTGCGCTCTCGCTGCTGCCTGTGGTCTGAGTGCGACTTCCGGTTTCACCTCCCTCAAAGGGAGGTGAAGCTCTGCACCCTGCTGCAGTGCTTGCCCTGCTTCCCCCACAAGAGCACTCAACCCCAGCGGCTGCCTCCCTGCTTCCCGCAAGCTTTCCCAGTCAGGGTACTCCCAGATCACCCAAAAACCTCGATAAAATAGCGTTCGGGGACGGGCAGTCTCGCTGCTGTCTGCGGTCAACCCTTGCTTGCCTCTCAAGCACATGGCCTATGGATTCTGGTAGACTGTCCGATAAGCAGACAGGAGCAGTATCACCACTGCTCCCACTACTGAACAAGTTCTTTGAGCTCATCCCTACAGCCTTTACCATTTCGTGCCTATTAACAGAGCTGTCCTCTTTAAAAAACAGTCCGTCTTGAATTCTTGAGGCATTGTGTTGGGCTTGTTCCTCTAGGACAAGACTGATGCCAAAATAAAAGCAGCACTCTCAGGTTGATGGCACTGACATGGAACACCACAGCATGTGCTCTCCGTGTCAGTCTTTTCATGTTCAGAGGACCTGTTTGATCTAGGAATCATTTTGTCTTGGAAAATTAGTTTGTGCTGTACACCTAGGATTACCCTCAATGGAGGTAACATTTCTGGATACATCAAACCATCTACAACCAACTGCATCTGCTGTTCCCCTTCAATAAACCCATAGTGAGAGAATATTTTTATGATCACATCACAGAGTCCTACCGCTACCAGTTCTCACTAGCTGCTCGCAACCAGTCCGAGGCTGGCTATTACCACCATGGGCTTGTGACAGACGCCTGTGAAATGAACCAGTATGTGTGCTCCTGAAATATCTGTACCAAAGACACCAGGTTAGTACAGGTGCTTGTGTTCTCCAAATGCGTGTTCTCCAGATAATGAGACTCTTTAATATCCTCTACAAATATCTCAGCCAAAGAGATTGCCACTCCTCTTTTTCCGAGCCCTAAGCAAAACGCTCTGAGAGAACCATCAGCTACAGCACACACCTGCAAATAAGCAGCTGTGTGAAACTCTGCTGTGTGTCACAGGAGGGGGAGTTCTCTTTCTACCTTTGTGATTGAAGGGGTCAAAAAGAGGCAGGAGGATGTTTTAACGCAAAGATAAAAATTGAAAATCTTTTTCCAAGTATATGAATATGTGTTAAGAGGCATCAACAATAATCACACTGAGTTATTTAAACATTAACAGAGTGCTTGGCAAATAATGTATGGGACTATCCTACTCTGGTAGCTCAAATGATAACGGTACCTAATGGGATTTTTCTATCCCTAATTCTGCTGAGTCCAAGAAAGGTTAATTTAGAATGTGTAAATGTGCAGAAGGTGGCTTCCAAGACAATAGAGTGTTTCTGTTCACTAGAAAACAAGCCTTAAGGATGTGACAACACATGAAGAATGACGATAACTGTGCCTCTTCTCAGCATGCTTTGGATGAGCTGAGGCTGTCCCAGCACCAGCTGTTTCTTGTTCACCTACCTAAACCGTGACTATATGTATTTGTCATACCTTTCTCATTTTCATATGCATTCTGCTCCATGCTTTCTTGGCAGCTCCCTCTCATCTGATCTTGCACCCAACCACAAGCTCTTGAGCTGATGCACTTGCAGAGAACAGGCACCACTGTCAGGATGCACTAGGAGAAGCAGGCACCTCACGGGCTTGATGTCAGCATGCAGCAACAGCATTTGAGGCAGACAGACTGAAATGGGCAAATGAAAGTAAGAAAGAAATAAGCCAAGAAGCTCAGCCAGGAGAGACACAGCCAAGCTATCTCTTGGAAACTCCTCAAAAATTCTTTTACAATCAAGGTTCACAGTGCCAAAGGAGCACACTTCTGTGTGTGACGGGCATGCCTATGCACATGTACCTACGCAGCGAGGGCTTGGACTCATGAGTACACTTGTGTGAGTAGCAGTAACCTCCCATTTCCATTTCAATGCCATTTCAGAAGTAAAGCAGGTGACGAAATATATGAGTATGTGTGGGAATTCACATCACTGAATGAATCTGCACAGGCTTAGTGCAGTTCTTCACATTTCAGCAAGATATTACATTAGATAGAGAAAGACACAAGTTTAGAAATACAACAGACAGAAGCTGTAAATGGTTTGGAGTAAAATCTTGGGCTAAACACCTCATTAGGAATGATTGAAGCCCCACCAGCCCTACCAGCTGTGGCAAAATGCCTCACTTCCAAGTGTTAGTGGCAGATAAGCAAAATTATCTTGCTATTGTTGCCATTTAAGGCAGCACCCATAACATACCAGCTGCTTTCCAAACAGACCGTTCTCCAAAGAGCCTTGTACAGCTGCTGTGCACACACAGATGAAAAATTATTTTCTCCTACAGTACAAGTCACTCATTGTAGGTTTCAACACTGAAAAACATTGTAGTGGGTGAAGCTGGAGTTAAACAGAGTAAGGACTACAACTGCATAAGGGCTATAAAAGCAAGCCCCTTACTGTGAGCACAAGTTAACCTTTTGGGAAAAAAAAAGATTTTTAATGTTGTACGGCAAGTTTGACGTTAAATTCATACTTGCATTTGTAAGAAAACACTGAGGTATTCTATGTTTGCACTTAACGATTTTATTCTCTTTTATTAATGTTATGGCTTTTATGGACAATAAAATCATCAAATACTTCTGGGAATAACAAGTAATACATGAAAGCTCTGAGATTTAGAGAATAATATTTCAGGAATTTTGCCTCAAATAACCAGGTCTTTTATTGGTACACCTAGAGTATGCATGAGAAAAAACAGTGGTGTTCTGTAAAAGAGAAACATCTTTCTCATTAGAGCTGTGTTTATCACACTTTCAGATAGTCTCCAAATCAGTGCCCCTGTTTGTCATTGTAATTCAATAGAATAAAAGCTGTCAAAACTGCTCACTTTGCTTGCTAGAGACAAATCTGCTGAAGTTTCGTAGCACAAGCCAAATCACACAGCACCAGATCCTCCGGCTTTTCTTTCACTCTGCTCTAGGCAGTATTCCTACTGGTTTCTGTGCAAATTTTGCTCGAGTAAGGGCTGAAAGTTTCAGTTTTGAACACGAGACCTTTTTTTAAATAAACAGTCACAGAAATCCCAGCTACAAAGCACTTTGACTGACTGGAATGGAACTGCTTGTGAATTTTATCTCTGAAACACCAAGCTTATTTCCTAGATTATTGCAAAATACAAACTAACTACATCCTTGATGAAAATCCCTCAAGGTCCATGAGGTCACCCTGAGGATTAAACACTGCCTGACCTTTCACATACAGAGCTCAGAAGTACTTTGACGCCTATTAAGCCTTTGGAGATGTTAGTATATTCCACTAAAAACAAAGATTACAGATCTTGTTCCTCATGGCAAGAGATTTGATGAAGTAACTCTCTGTTATTACCTTGTCAAGTGACCCTCTAGGACCACTATGTGTCCTTCTAGCAGTAGACAAAATATATAAAGGTCTCACTCAAGGGCAGCCTTGAGCAATGGCTGCATTTTCCATCATTTGAAAAAAGATGTTTTGATGCATTAAATCAAGGAAACATGTTGGGAACTTTGTGTTGGGAGTAGGTAGATAGGCAAGTCATGTGAAAAGCAGCTGGGACAGTGGTTAGGGAAAAGGATTAGAGTCAGCTGCTCGTTTTAGTCTTCTCCACACTACTGACTAGTCCTGAAATTTGGAGAAGACTTTAATGGTAAAGCCTATAAATCAGAGTACCTCCTCTAACTCATCTGCAACTGTTTTGCTGCATCTGCAAAGACTGTAGCAGTTTATCAAGTCGTAACTTTTAGAGGCTCAGATTAAAGCTGCCAAGGAGTAGAAGCTGTAGTGGCCACTCAATGCATTTTTATGGCCAAGATCATTTGATGAGGATGTATTCTACTTCTCACACCTTATCTGTAAATACACACATTTGCGTAGGCACTGGGACCTGGTAAGACCAGAGAAGATGAAAAATGAAATAAATTTACTGACAACTGTGGTTCCTCTGACTGGAGCCTTTACGGCAGCTACATGGGTGGACTCCTCCCTGAGTTTTTACTCCAGCAATTATTCCCAACTTGGCATCTAGAAGTCAGCCCTGGCTTCCAACCTGAAAAAAAAATAAAAAGCAAAGAGTTAGGCTAACACACACTAGCCTCCTTCAAACATTCAGGGCATTGTGCATGTGATAAAGGTTTGGATAAAACAGTGGCAAAAGTCTGCTATCTTCCAAGGCTCAGGAAAATAAACCACAAAGGCAATTTAACAAAGTTCTCTTTGTTCCTGAATAGAACCAACAAAATGAAAGGAATCTGATGGAAGAGAGAAGGCAAGAAAGAGGTCTGCTGCAGGGAGCAAGTACAGACAGAATCACTCTTTGCCGGCTCCTCTGACAGAGCAAGTGCATGATTATCACATGAGCCTCACAAAGACTGGAATTAAAGGGGCTGACTCGGCTGTCTCATCGCTTAAGCTGCACTGAGGTCAGAGGAGTTCGCACTATCCGAGGTCAGCCACATGCAGCCCAGGAAGCAGGGGTCTCTTTTTCTAAGCAACAATTGCTCAGGTTGATAAAAATAGATATCTGGAGCCATGACTGCTTGTAAAGCTGCCCTTTTATGCCATATTCCCACAAAGTGTGGTGTGTAATCAATAGTGCTCCAAAAAGAACAGAGCCACGATGAAGGGAGTCAGATGGTCACTAGAAACAAGTGTAAAGGGCAAAACACACAAGAAGTCACCACTGTGCTACCCCATAAAAAACCTAAAGAAAAAAATAATAAGCCTGAGACATTGGCCCACAAGTACAATAAAATCCAAATGTGAATAGGTGTTAACAAAATGACTCTAGGGCAGCCTGCTACTTGCAGGTCTCTGCATCTCTTCTGTGTATTATTTTATGAATCATGTCCCCAAAAGAGACTTCTTGCAGATATCCAGTGATGACAGGGATACTGAAGAAAGTCTCTGTGCTAAAAATAGTACCTATTCTCTCCCATGCCCTTTCAGCTTCCACTTCACACAATTCAGCTCCAAGCAGTGACCTCATCTCACCAGGAATATCAAACATCTCCAAAGCTTTGATGAACCTTTTGGTGAGAGTGGAAAAGGATATGTGTACACATCAGATGTGTAGTCATATGCTGCATGTGTCTGGATACATCCTGAGGCTTGTGTTTGGAAGCAAAACCAGTATTCATCTCCTTCAGTGTGCAGGCACAGAATTGCATCTTCTTTTTTGTTTGGTGGTTTGGGTTTTTTTTTGGTCTGAGGACTCCGGTACTGTTTAGACTGGGTCCATAGAAAAATCTATGAACTTCGTCATAGACACAGAACTAGATCGTGTTTACCATCATCATTGCTTCTGTGCATAACCGAGCTCAGGATGCCAAGGGGTTTGTTGTTCCCCTGCCCAACAAACTCATACTCACCTTTGTATCGCTTGGCAACAACGTCGATTTTTTTAAATAACTTCTGTAACTTTATTGTCAGAAGGTATGTGTCCGATTCATTCCTCAGATCATAATATTGGAGGTTCCTGGTAAACAAACTTGATCTGCTGTGACACAGAGTGAACACACATCACTCTTGCACACGTCTCTGTGCACTAAAACTACTTGTGAGAGCAAGCCTAAGAGGGGCTCCCGGGGGATCTTCACAGACAGGTTCATGTTGATAGCGTAGAATGAAACTGAGAAAACACATCCTTGGGTAAGCTCAGCTCTCCTTTACAACCTGTTAATGACTATATGTTTACCTGTCCTTGAGGAAAGAGCCTCTGCTGTGGCTTATCAAACCCTCTGGGATTCCTACTGTTCTCGGGAAGGTCTGGGTCAGAAGTTAAACTGAAAACTCCAAATACGCTGTTTGTGCTTCATCATTTGACAGACTTTAGACTGGAACTGATGTTCAGGATCCAGTGCTGCAAGAGCAGACATCTGCTCTCTTGTTCACTTCTGTCCTTTTAAATCAATTCTACTGCATTTTTTTTCTGTTCTGTTGCAAAGCTTGAGACAGTGCCCGTGCTATGTCCCTCAGGTCTGATTCACCTCACAGAAGGGCAGTATTCTGTACTCTGTGTGTGTGTGTGTGTTTAGGCCGTGTGACGGCTTGCTGTCTCCACTGATGCTACCTTACAGGGTCTTAGAGAAAGCAACACAAAGTGAACCATCAAAGCTTAGCACCATGGAGTTTGGGCTTTCTGATGCAGCTGGCAGCGCAGAGGAAGATGAGGAGCAGGTGCTTCAATCATGTACAAGCCTGGGCAAAGCGAAGGGCTTGTGCTTACAAACTTGAAAATGTTCTCTCCTGACCTCAGGAGCACTGAGAAGATTCTGATACACAAAAGAGTAAGACCCTCTGCTGAGTGTTCTACGCTGAAAACGTTCCAGTTTTCTCTATAAGGACATTTATTCTTGTATCTTCAAAGTTATGAGAAGTAACACATATTTTTCTTTCTGTGTGTTGTCACCAGCTCCTCATTTCAGCATGTCTTGCTGGTGACTTACCCAGCCGTTGCAATAAAGCAGCTTTGGTCTTTCACACCATGTTAAAGAAAATAATCAACAGCGTATTAAACCAGGCTTGGCTTGACTGCAGATTTCAATTGAGTTCAGTAGCAAAAGGAAACCCTAGTAGTACTGTTTCCCCACAGCTAGTCTTGTTCAATGTCTAGTGTTAATATAAATTATGTTCTTCAGTGTGTAGGATGAAATGAGGGTTGCAATCACAGCAGGATGAATTTGTCAAACATTACTTACATTAGGCAACAAATTTTTGTTCCCAAAGAAGGAAGGACTTTGAAAGAAGATGAACAAGATGATCTTGGGGCCATGATTCATGATGTGTGTAGCTTCACTTAGTGCAAAGTATATCACTTTCTCTAGCAGCCTTTAAACAGAGACTTGGACAGAGCTGCTTCTGTCTCCTGAATTCAGTTCTAGAACTTCATTTTCAGTCATCCTTGTTCATTGTTCTTTTATTCCAAGTGTTCATTGGCAAAGGTTAATAACTACTGAAGTATTCAATAGCTATTTAAAAGTAACAGTTAGGACTACTTAGACTAAATAGAAGACAACTAAACGGGTCATTACCTTTACAAGAAAAGTGTTTAAGAGAAACGAGATCATGGATCCAACTGCTTCATTATTCTCTGTATTTTAAAGGACAAAGGAAAGTGGGTTTGCAAAGTTAAGTTGTAACACTTACAACCTATAAATCCAGGATAGAGACTACTCTGCATCTAATAAAGAGATGATGGTACTATTAGAGAGAATTTGCTCAGGCCTGGGAAAAGTCAAGCCACTTCTGGCCTGCTTAGCTAGACAGACTCTTGCTTCTAACATCCCAAATATGATTAACATTTTGATTGTGATGGTCACTAAATGGTGCTAGTTGGGAACAAGACGGAATGAATTTTCCATTCAGATAGAGAAAGGAGGGGAAATCTGTAAGATGGAGTGTCTCTGTTCCCTTAAGGTCTCTCCAAGACCTTAAGAAATCAATGGAAATCTTTCCATTGAGCTCACTGTGCTCTGGATTCAGATTCTTACAGAGCTTGCTTTGTTGTCAAGTCCATTCCTTCTTTCCTCCCCACCATTGCTCAATTTGCTTTCTGCTGTTAGGATCTTTTTCCGAAATATTAATAAATCTGTATGATCTTAGGCCTCCAGCTGAGTCTTTCTTCCGTGGCACTGTTGCACTGTATGCGTGACTGCATGGTTGAGGGTTGCTCTGGAAATTGCTCATAAAAATGAATTGCCTGGTAATACCACAATTGTCAATATGTGTAGGTTGCAGCATCCCCCCGTGGGCCTTTGTAGCAGATCATAAAACTTCATTTCCAGGAAAGTTTCAAAACTTTTATTTTCTAAGGATCATTAATTATCAGAGCCCAGATGTCCTCTCCCATTTCTCTATCCACTTCCTCTCTTTTTTTCCTCATCAGTTGTGGCTGTTTGAAGGCAACTGGCAACATCACATGTCAGGCCCTTGGTTTTATGCCCTTATTTCTTACCCACGTCAGTTAAAGGGTTTAAAACCAGTAAGACCCATAAGTCTAATGCCCAAACCAATGTTTGCATGTGACCAGTTCCCCATTGTTAAACTTTTGTAACAGCAGCTGATTTACAAGTCTGACACTTAGGCAGACATATGCTTTGGCAATCTACAGGCTTCCCAGGACTCATACCCTCCAGCACTGCTTGCTGACCTCTCCTTCAAACAGGGTGGCCAAAACAGTCTGGAACTACATGGCTGCTGTGAAAACTCTAGTCATGCCCCACTCAGAGTTTACAGTGATGTATTTTTTTAACTGACAATTTATATTCTGCTGAGACCAAAACTTTTTGCAGGTACTTATCAGTTCTTACTAAGCTCTTCTCTGGAAAATCATCATATGGTTATACTCTACAATCATATTATTATATCATATGTTATATGAAACTCTTACCTGGGAATCAAAGGTTCTCATGCCTATGATGACACTTGAAACGCATCAAAGAGCAAGAAAACTGTCACCCCTCCCGGATAATCATTCTGTGATCAAGGCACTGCCTGATGGCACAGAAGTCCAGATTTCAAGGTTCTGTTCTGCAAGATGTTTAAATGTCAGAATCCTGTGTCCCAGGCAAGCTTTCTGTGCACCAACCTATCAGTTGTTCTGTAGAACAGCTTCCCCTGTCTCTCCTGCTGGGCCTGTTTCAATTTGTATAAATAAACATTAATTGGAACAAGAGTCTGGACTTAGACTGCCCATTGGACTATTGCATTGGTCTTTCTCCAGGCCAGTAAATAGGTAACCGTTTGTACAAACTCGGTACGATGCAGCGTCCCAAAAGCTCAAGGGAAAAAAAGCAGAGACTTGTGGTAAAGTCATTCAGAAGACTAGAAAACACCTGTTTTTCACTCCTTCACCTGAATGAGGCATAACAAGGTCTACTAGCTGTTCTAGGGGATGCTTCATCAAATCATCTCCAAAGGTTATGTTTCCATCAAATTTTGAAAACAGATAATATTTAAAATTCATACTGTTCTTTTCTGAAGTGAAAAAGAACTCCTGTAGCTACGTGATCCTCTAATAAACTCTTTGTATTGGGTTGAAGGTGTTAAGCATCTTCAGGATCATGATAGCTTCATTCTTAAAGTTTCTGAAACCTCTGTCCCGGATATGAAGAAGGGCTTCACCGTTCCAGTTCTGAGTGGAGTGACTTGTTCCTCTGTCACTCTTCCCAGCATTGCTGGCATTTTTCAAATGAAATCTTCAGTCTGTTACTCACATACTATCTTCATATGAGAAATATATTTAGAGGTATTGAGTCATACAGGAAGACAAATGAAGGCAAACAGAAAGTTCAGTGATAAGCATGAGATGATGATAAAAGACCATATAAAGTACAAGACAGAAACTGGGGAGGCTGAATCCTAATCCTCTTGCCTACCTGCTAGATAGTGTTCTGTAATAACTTTAATGTTTACATTTGGTGGCCAAAAACATTTCTTTTCAAACAGATCTTTGACAAGGAACTTTGATTAAGCACTTTGATTAGGGACTAAATTCAATGCTCTACAAGCATTTGATGAACCAGATGGTTTTCCTATGGACCCCCAAAAGCAAGGTTCTGCTTTTTTTGTCATGGCATGTAATACACCATTTTCATAAGCACTTGCACAAATTCAATTAAGAGTTAACCAACAAAATGTACACATTTTTTGAAGAAATACAACTTCAAAAGGAGTTGGTTTAGGAGTCATGACCTTACTTTTTGCAATAACTTATGCATCATGAACTTACGTAATTGGTAGCAGATAACATATCACACTCTTAGTTTTACGTCCTTGGTTTGACAACAGTGTCAATTGAAGTATTTGCTAACTGCAGAACTAACGAAGCCTCGTAGCCGAAAATGGTTTTATTCCAAAACAGGTGTTTGTATCAAAACATTTCCTCTTTATTGTTCTAACACTACTAAATTCAATATCAGAAATGGGTAGAGGTATACAGATAATTGTCAGCATCAAAAAACATCTCAAAAAACTATTTATCCTAACAAAATGGAAATATCTGAGAAATGCAAATACTCTTTTCCCAACTAAAGTGTCATCCGAAATGAAAAAAAAAAAAATGTCCTTGGAGCTCTTAGGTCTTTGTTGTCTTTTAAACAGGAGTCAACGTTAAGACAAATGATTGGGAAATTACTGACTTGGATTTTAAGGGACTTCAGCAGAGCAGGTTTGAGCCTAATTCTTTCTTTTCCCAGAGCCTGCATTAAGCAGCAGCCAGGAGGAAAGGATAGACTGGTCCTCTGTATTGAAACTGGGCACCTATACCATACACTGAAAAGGTCAGTGTCCCCTCCTGGGACCCAGAGATCTTCATAAGCTACAACAGAAAGTGCATATAGTAACAAATAACTGTGGCTCTACAGTGTATATGTTGCGGCGAGCACTTCTGTTTTAAGACACTTAATAATTCACAGTAGTGCACACAGGGAAAAAAAAGGCTGCCATCTTATTAATCCTAATTTTTCTGCTCAACCATATTACAAATGAATGGCAAGAAACAGTCATATGCCATCAGTTTCACAGAGCACAGGTCTCATCTGAACCTGATTTTAAACTGACCTGAAGGGAACTAGTCATGTGTTCTGAAATCTGGCTAACAGTACATTATCGCTGGCAATCGTTTTTTGTTGGATTTCATTGAAAACTTTCAGTATGTGGACGAGTACATTGCAGTCAGTGAAACTCCATGACATAGCTAAACTAGGAGAAGTTTTAAATAGTAGCCAAAAAAGAGAAAAAAAATTCTGTTGAATAGCAGGAGGCAGGACAGACAATGACACTGGAAAAATGGAAGCTGATAGGCATTTACAAAGGGGACACACGTTCATCAAGTGGAAGAAATACAAAGAGGTGCAGAACTGAAAGAAAACACCAGTATAGCATGTGGGACCGCACTGCCACACAGCAGGAAACTTTGGAAGAGTCTATGCAAAGGCCATTACTCCAGAATAAAAATGATGGTGCATTTTGGAATCGTAAGAGAAATTTGGCTTCAAGGAATGCCATAAACTAATCAATTCCTTTCCTGTTTCTTTATGCAGGAAAAAACTGTGTCTATTTTATCCCCAAGTTATATCTTACTTACACTTTATTTAAAACATCTCATCATGGATTTTATTCAACTTCCACAATGCTTCGCATTACATTTTCCTGAGGTCTGACTCAAATATCTCTTGCTGCTTTATAATATTGCACCCAAAAAGATCTGGCTTGTATCCACGCTGTCATTTTAGTTCGTTCCTACTCACTAAGCTCTTGATTCATTCAGCAAAGTAGCTTCATACTCACAGACTTTCAGAGAAAACGAATTCAGACAGTGCTTCCCAGGAGTGCACCTAAAGATCTCCAACCAATACACACATCCAGCTTGAGAGGCAAGAACTATTCAGAAACCTTAAAGCACGTGCGATTGTGGATGTTAAAACCTCAGCACCGAACAATTTGCTCTACAGAGCCTGTTTCGCGTTTGTCTCTCACTCTCACTAGGCCACACTACTTCCTGAAGTAGATATATTTGATGGGAATTACTGAAAAAGAGCAAAAGCTGTGATGGGATGGAGGAACTGACCGATTAGGATAGAGCAGGCCAGACAGAGGAAGAAGATAAAAGGAATTTTATAGACATTGTTTGCCCTGGTCCCTGTGACATAGAATAATTATTGCTATGCAGCCCCTTGCCTTTGGGTGACCAACACCCCAGACTGGTCAGCTCATGGTCACAAAGGTAAATTATAAGAGTCAAAAATTATACAGAGCCTTCACAAATGTCAGATTTTAATCTGGTATCTCAGAACATAACCAAGGATGAGATCTAATTAAGATAAGAAAAGAAATGTATACTTAATTTCAGAAGACAATGTACTGGCATGACATCTTCTAAACAATGGAACAGCCTCCAAGACTCTTCCCAGTAATGGGTCCTTTTGCTTGGTGCTTTTATAGCCAGATTGGCAAAGGCTAGAAAACAGCCTGCAGGATATAATCTTGCCTTGGCAAGGGATTAGGCTGCATGATCGTTTCCATCTAAGCTTTCTCTCAATTCAGGCTTCAGTTTTGGAAGCAGGATCTCTTTCTTACTTTGCATGTGCCCTATGAAATGATGCATCAGCCGGAACTCCGAGGTGTAGCACTTAGCTGCAAACACTGGCCAGGTAGACCTCTTGGGATGTGATGCAAATGGCCTTAAAGATGACTGGTATGCCTCTGCTGATTTGGAGACCCTCAGGACAAGCCTTCGACAATCACAAAAAGGAATGCATCTCTGCAAAAGTGTGAGGAGTCAGAGCCACTCTTCCCTTTTCGTTAACCCAGTTGGCAAGAAGCAGCAGAGCATTAGCAAAAATGTTGTGCAGCCCTGTTAATAGGTTACTGTGCCCAAGCTAATACTTTCTGCTAAATAGTGGCATTAGTGGCGTGCTGACAACGTGATACAGAACCTGGATTCAGGCTGATGTGCACCTTACCAGACTGCTGTGTACTCAGAGAAAGTTTTCACCTGCTCTGACAGAAAAGTTTGAAACTAATTTCTATGTTAAAAATAAATCTTAAAAAAGAATCCTAAAGTAACAGTATGACTCCTCCCTTTTTTTACTCCTTCCACATGCCTCATCGCTTTAGCGCCTGTCTTCAGATTGTCAGCACCCTGAGGCATGAATCACCTGTCTTTAATGCCTACTGCTGAATCAAGCATCTCGACCCAACAAATGCATTGGAGACCAAGCAGTTGACTTTTGCTGGTTCTTTGGGGTCAGTTTGTCTTTTTTAAATTTCTGTAATGTTGAACCATCTCATATGAGAACTACTTTCTTGAAAATGTCCCACTTTAGATACTTATGAATGGAGTCATCTAAGTCTTACCCATCATTTTTGAAAATCACAGACACATCCTTCAGTGGAAGCCACATCTTTATTCCAGCAATATGGATGTAAACTAGAACCCCTCTTTGTCTTTTTCTCAAGACTGAAGACCAGTGCTGTTTATAAGGCCATATTTTGTGCCACTTCAGCACACATATATGCACCCTAAGACCAAGACTACCAATAGCAAATGCAGAGTTATTTATTACCATGTGAAAGGTAAGTACACACAACAGACCGAGTAGGAAAAAAAATTGAAAATGAGTCAAAATTAAGACTACAAAACAGAAATAACAGAAGAAGCACATAAACATATGGCTGCCCCAAGCGGGTGCAAATTTCAATGGAAAATAACTACCAAATGTTTCCAAAGCCAACCACAGAAATCAAATAAGATTCAACTTAAACTCAATTTATTCTGAAGATTTTGTTATTATAGAAGCACACATGCATCTAGTGTTCATGGTTATTTCTCAAAAATTAAACTCTTCTGGGCTCAAATGTGTGTAACACCAAAAAAGGGTTTTAAAAAAGAGAAATTCCTCTATTCTGTGAAACAGTCTCTGGGAACTTTCCTGGAAATCCCAGCAAGACAAGCCAAAGAAAATTATCTGTGGGGAATTGCGTTTGTTGCAGCAAATGTGTGCTTATACTCTGATTCATTTAATTAAGCCCTTTGAATAATGGGATCCAAAACAAGGAACACACTGAAGAAGAGTAATCAGTGTGTAAAAGATCACACCAGTTATTGGATGTACATCATACAAATGTAAATGCAGATCAGCAAAAAGGTCCTACTGCACTTACATATTATGATTTTTCAAAAGAAGCTTTAAACCAGCATTTGACAATTATGTTAACTTTAAATTATATGACTAGCGACAACACTGTATGCCACCCAAGACTTCAGCAAGCTGGGAAAATCTCATTTCTCTTTTGAAGTTATATTTCAAAAAAACCAATAATTTCTGATGGGTATTAATGGGGACAGTGTGAAAGAAGAAACACACACAGTGAAGAAGCTAAAACAAAAAAATATACGTATAAGAGACACATTAGACATCCAGATTACAAAGCCTGGGTGGCTATTCAATTCTATTTCACTTTAAATGAACAGTAATGTGTGAAAATTGTACTAGGAAAAGAGAAACTGTTCTCTCATAAGCCATACTGCTGCTTTCAAGCAACAACAGCACCCTTAACACATTAATTTCTATTGTACAACATTAGTAATACTCAAAATTTTTTACGAACTTGTGGTTATTGAGTGAAGCTCACTGATAGCCTGAGTGAAGCTCACTGATAGCCTGAGTGAAGCTCACTGATAGCCTCAGTGAATTCCTTTTGGACAAGTACATAACAGACTCAGCAACTATGGATGTGTGGCTACAGTGGAATTGTCTTCAAGTAAGTCTACATCTACATCAGGGTGAAGACTGGTCCACAAGTAGTTGTACATCTACCTCTGCTTATTATGGCACAGTATGGAATCACAGAATCACAGAACCTTAGGGATTGGAAGGGACCTCGGAAGATCATCCAGTCCAATCCCCCTGCCACAGCAGGATCACCTAGACCAAGTCTCACAGGAACACATCCAGGCAGGTTTAAAATGTCTCCAGAGAAGGAGACTCCACAACCCCCCTGGGCAGCCTGTTCCGGTGCTCTGTCACCCTCACTGGGCAGAAGTTCCTTCTGATATAAAACACCACTTTGGAGAAACGATCATAAATCATGGCAAGAATCTGTACTGGGAAGAAGTGTAGGAGTCAAAGACAGAAACAGAGGCATTGCTAACATTGCAAATTATGTTGATAATCTGTTAATGATGTATAACAGAGATGAAAAGAGAAGCACATGCTTACATTAGTTTCTGCAGTTTCTGATGAACCATTCATAACACTGACACAAGTAATGCCAGCTTGGACCAGGGCTTCCAATAGTCATTTTAAAAGTGTGTTATGTCTTGTTATGGCCTTGAAAATTTGCCTAAGTCAGACCTTAAGTGCTTCAGATTCCTCAAACTCTCCCGTGACATTCTGGTGTTCAAGTTACGTATAATACCAGGTTGGATGCGATCAGACAGGCCAGTTGAAACAATTTCATGCACTTCCCTTTCCACAAAGACAGACAGAAAGCCAACCAACCAAAAAAAATCCCATCAAAAAAACCATCTAAAATAACTGGCAAATGAAAATAAACCAAAAAAAAGCCAAAACCTCTAACCATGTTTTAAAGAAAATATTTGCATTTAGTCACCTGCACACAGGTGCATTTGTAGCACCACCCGGTTAGAACGATGGCAAATCTAGGGCCATTTTACACAGCTCAATTAGAGCTGAAAAGGAGGTAAAAATTTGCATTCCACACTTGAACAAGCTGCTAGCAATATCTGTGTAACTGTCATCATCACAGTATCACAGTATTACCAAGGTTGGAAGAGACCTCATAGATCATCAAGTCCAACCTGTCACCACAGAGCTCAAGGCTAGACCATGGCACCAAGTGCCACGTCCAATCCTGCCTTGAACAGCTCCAGAGTTGGCGACTCCACCACCTCCCTGGGCAGGCCATTCCAGTGGCCAATGACTCTCTCAGTGAAGAATTTTCTCCTCACCTCAAGTCTAAACTTCCCCTGGCGCAGCTTGAGGCTGCATCCTCTTGTTCTGGTGCTGGCTGCCTGAGAGAAGAGAGCAACCTCCTCCTGGCCACAACCACCCCTCAGGTAGTTGTAGACAGCAAGAAGGTCTCCCCTGAGCCTCCTCCTCTCAAGGCTAAACAATCCCAGCTCCCTCAGCCTCTCCTCATAGGGCTTGTGCTCAAGGCCCCTCACCAGCCTCGTTGCCCTTCTCTGGACACGCTCAAGCACCTCAATGTCCTTCCTAAACTGAGGGGCCCAGAACTGGACACAGAACTCAAGGTGCGGCCTAACCAGTGCAGAGTACAGGGGCAGAATGACCTCCCTGCTCCTGCTGGCCACACCATTCCTGATGCAGGCCAGGATGCCATTGGCCCTCTTGGCCACCTGGGCACACTGCTGGCTCATGTTCAGGCGGATATCGATCAGCACCCCCAGGTCCCTTTCTGTTTGGCTGCTCTCCAGCCACTCCGACCCCAGCCTGTACCTCTGCATGGGATTGTTGTGGCCAAAGTGCATCATGAACTTCAGGACACAAACACCCAGGATGAACTCCAACATTATGTTGCTTGTCCCTCAAACAGCAAAATCCACCCAGACTTAAAAACCAGTACATCAAAGTGACATGGAGTAAATAATGAATTTAGCAATCCTTACGTGGCAAAACAATTTCCTCACATCATCTTTACCAGAAAGCGAAGGCTGCAATATATGGGGCTAAATTAAACCTTACACAAACATTACTAACATGTACAGATGTGGACTGCCTCAAGTACTTACTCATCATATGTAATTCAAGCAAAATGGAAGTTATCAGAGGCCAAGAGCAAGCATGACAAAAGGACTTTTCAGCTAGCCAAAGCTGTGGATTGAAGGTGATCTATTGTTAAATTGCCTGGCTAAACAAGAGGGCTGGGGTTATGGAATTTGATGGCAATGAGCACTGCACTGAATATACATGTCACCTTATTTATCACCTCTTATTATTTTTAGAACGCTCCTCGCAAGGAAAAACACATAAGCAACATTCATACTAGAAAACTCTTTATAAGAGAAAAAAATTGGTTCCAGAACTTTTCAGAAATAGTATTTTCAGTTGCCACACAGTTCTCACAGCTGGGAAAAGCAGCACCTATTCAATCACAGTACTGAAACAGGACTCATCATAGCAGGTCATTTGGGGATACTTCTAGGCAGGTGTTTAACAGCTTACAGCTTGCTTTCCTAAAGAAAAACAATAATGCAGCAAACACCAAATAAAGTAAACCATTTTTACACAGGGAATGGCAGATAAATATTTCTTTAAGTCCTTTTCCCACTGGTCGTAGCTTAAGAAATGAGAAAGAGTTCCAAGCACGCTTGAAAATAATTCATTAAAAATAACTATAGAATGGCTTAGGTTGGAAAATACCTTTAAGATCGAGTTCAGCCATTAACCAAATTCTACCAGGCCCAGTGCTAAAACATGTCCTTAAGCATCACGTCTACACCACTTTTAAACGTATCCAATGCTGGTGACTGCATCACCGTCTCTTACTGCTGCATGCTCAGATCTGATCTCTCCAATCAAAGACCAACAAGGTAAGCAACTTCTGTCCCAGTTCCCTAGATTACATACCGCTTGGGAAAGGACTTGTTCCTGTTTGCATAGTATTGGTTCCCCCTGAAATGGGGTCACACCCATGGAGCCTGCTAGGCCTAAACTTGGGTAGTTCTTCATGAGAGGTGACCATTATCACCCAAGTATTCCTATTAAACCTCCCGGATCTAGGATTCTCCCCTTGTCACTTCTGAATTGTATCATGAAAATGTCAACAGTGAGATCACCAGTGCCGAGCAAACAAGAGCGTTGTGTCCCACTTCGTATCTCTTGTTTCCTAGACTGCTTTCGGCTACACCGCTGCATTTGGCTTATATCTCTTGGGTTTTCTTCACAGCCATAAAAGCTGGAGCAAGGGAATGGGAGTGGGGCAGCTTTGTGGCATAGAGAAGAGAGCAACATAATGCCCAGTTCTTTGGGTAACAGAATAAAATAGCTCTAAGATCACTGTGGAAGAAGGCTGCTGTCCCTTTTTAAAGAAGCAGGTGTTTGTTGCAATATCTCTCTGGCATCTCCCTAGAGAGAGCTGCACGCTTCATCGCAATAGCTGGGGTCACCTGTGTGTAGGAAACACAGTTACAGCAGTTAAACAAGGGGGAATATTCCTAACTATGGAACTCTAACCCTTTGATATTGTAACACATACTATTATTATACTCTTCTATTGTTAATTTGATCTGACAGCATCTATCTCATAAGCACAGTCATATTTTTCAGCAGAGTCTTCGGAATTCTTCTAAAATATGTTTACAGTAGTTAAAGAAATTTCACATTTTAAAGGGACCTTTCTAATTACATGCTGGCAGAACACTATCTGGAAACACTCCCAGCTCTCTTCGGATAGCAAAAGCTGTGACAGTTTACATCAGATAAGGTTATCTCCTGTCTGTTGATGATCGTGATCAAACTTCATTACAAGACTATGATCAGCAGAGATGACACAGAAAACCATTCTGCAAAAACTGGGAATGAGCTTATGAGATCTGTGAGTGTACAGAATAGGTCTTGTAGCCCACTGTCCTGGGCTACAGGGCAATGGGCACAAACTGGAACACAGGAATTGTCATATAAACATGAGGTGGGAGTCCTTGACTCTCTGAGGGTGGCAGAGCACTCAGTGGAGCAGGATGCTCAGAGTTATTGTAGGAGTCTCCTCTGGAGATACTAAAATGTCACCTGGACATGAATCTGTGCAACGTGCTCTGGCTGAACCAGCTTTAGCAGGGATGTCTGGGCTCCAGAGGTCCTCTCCAAGCCCTACCATGCTGTGACTTCACTGGAAGAACCAAACGATTTCAAGGACTGAAGAAGCAGCACAAACAGGATGAGATACAGAATGGCTTAGCTTAGTTTTACAAAGATTGCAGCAAAAAAAAGGTCACTATAAACTGTGCACTTAGCTCTACATGGAGGACAAAACTCTAGATGGTTCAGTCCAAATGAGGGTTAGCATGAGCACCTAAAGAGGAACAGCTATGGTAAACAAGTACAATTCAAAAACACGTGGGGTGTTTCCAGCAGCAAGGGATATGCCGGCACTGGAATACTGTGTAAAATTTAGGTCACCCCTTTCAAGGACAGACACAGCTGTGCTCCACATGGGGAACATCCACAGCCACAGCCCTGTTGCACAGCCCCTGAGCATGTGCCTGGGCTCCCATGTTTGTGTCTGGGAAATCCCATGTCATGCACCACACAAGCAGGAAATCCAGCCTGTGGGAAATGTGAAAAACACAGATGGCCAACGAGTGCACAACACTCCTGATGCTCTCCAGTGGCACTGGCTTACCAGCATGAGTTGACTCGATGGAGCATTGACTGATATAACAGAATACAACCTCTTGGCTTCAGAACTGCCATACCTAAGCTATTCCTTTGTCCTGTCCTTTGTCAGGTAGGTCTCAGCCATATTGCATATCTCACAAACAACAGCACGCATGTAGGATACACTCAGCATGTCCCTGAAGTGCCACATCTATTGTCCAGGTGTTCAGCTGTCAGGCTGCATCTGTGTCTGTCTGTGATTTCCAGACATCAACCGGATTGATGAGAATGATTGTGCTGAACTAGTGACTGTACACTGTGCCAGGAAGTGCTAAGGCAAGGGAAAAATGGAGAGAGGAGAGCCATCTCTTGCTTTCCAATTAATCTCTTCCTATGCAGTGCAGGCAAATGGACTTGACACAAAACAGGTGCAGAAGATTGTTTCTAGGAGGTTCAGAGAAATGGAAAATCCATCTCATGAGAAAAGACTGCGAGCACATCTGAATAAACAGGTGCAGACCAATGTGAACCTCAGTTGGCCACATACTGGCCCAGAATCCGTATAGACTGAATTAGCACTGTGCTAATGAGATCTCCAGCAGAACTCAGGAGTTCAGGCTGCTCACTGCCATAGCCCTGTAGGCACCAGGAGAGGGCCAATTTTCATCCCAGCTCACACAGATCATTAGCAGAAGGAGACTGAATGTGCCTGTCCCCATCAGTACTGATACACCCCATGAGAGCTTGGCTTACTAGCCCAAATGGAGTGGTGTCCAAGAGGATAGAACTGCCCTCAATGATCTTAAAGGTCTTGTCCAACCTAAATTATTCTATGACTCTTTGACACACGGAGAAAGGGGTGACAGAAAAGCTGCCTCAGCAAAGAGACAATGTTGGCACGTGAACAAAGGGTGTAAATCTGCCACAGATACGTTTTAGCTGGAATTAGGAATAATTCTAGCCACTATGGCAGCAAGATCCTGGAAGAGCTCTTGAAAGTAACATGGGCATGAAAGTAATTAATTTTAAGTTGATGCTTGATATTTCTGAACAGATTTCTATAACACAGAGGTGTCTGAAATCCTCCTAGTTGCCCTATAAGACTCCATCCTGAAAATCAACATTAGCTGTGAACTACAAACTGAAATCCAATTGAAATCAGAAATCTAATTAAAAGCAGCACTTCTGAGCTGGCTGCTGGCAAGCATTACACTGGTAAAAAGTGACAGCTGCTTCATTGGCAGTGCAATGTCAATGACTATAAAAGAGGCCAAAAAACAGGCACAGGCCACCACTGCCCAAGGACAACCCCGCTTTGAAGATGGTATTTGTAAGGAAGTCTTTTATCTATACTTTCCTCACCTAAGGTACTTTGCTCGTACTTTAATATATATTTTCATGCTGCCTTCTTCCTTGCTTTTTGCTCAGTGGGAGCATCATGCCAATGAAAATCAGTTAAGAAGGAAAACGCCTGTTTTCCAAGTACAACAGAATTATTCTTAAAAAAGCATTCCCTCAGTACCTGGTAAATCCAGGGGTTCTTTGCAATAAATATACATTTCAGAACTCTTTCCCATTTTGACTAGCGGGCTTAGATCACTTAGATCCATTTTATTTGCATACATATTCTCTGCTTTGTGTAAGTATATGACTCCCATTTGGCAAACGGGGGCTTAATACCTTTTCTAAAAAAAAAAAAATCACTATTTCTTTGTTACAAGAAATTCAAACTTGGTGTCAGGTAAGAACTAGTAGCAATGGATTAGTACTCTCACAAAATCAATTTTACTGAAATGCCAGAAATAAAAGTACAGTTGGTTTCCAGGAAGTGGGTTTGCACATATGTTAATATTCAGAGGCCATTTCTGACCCTCCAGTTAAGGGTCCTCACAGAGGACGGCAGACCACTCCGGGTATTCACAATTAATTCACACACTCTGAAGAGTGATTTGGAGCCCTGCATTCAATATCTAAGCTTAAAGTAGCTATTTAATCTCTGGATGAGATTTATTTTCTGCAAGGCTTCAGGTGGAAATGATGGTCCCGCTGACGCTATGAGCTGCGTCACACAGCAATGTTTGTCTCAGATTTTCCCTGTGAAGAAACTGTATTGCGTAGTCTAAAGAATAACTTCAAAATTCACCGAAAGTAAAAACTGTTGAACAGCTGAAAACCAAATGTCATGGGAGGACACACTGTTAGGCATAAACATGGAGACCCTTTGACACAACTCGAGCTGCTAAGCTAACCTATACATTTTGGGTCAGATTCTGATCCCAGTGATTTCAAAACTACTTGTGGTGCAAAGTAGTGTTTCTCCTTTTATTTCTGTTTTCCTGCTAATGAGTATCAGATACAACATCGCAAGACTATTCTGTAAAGAATGTGCAAAATAAATCATTTTCAGAGGACCACTTTATTCACCATAGACTGTGTAGGAAAGGAATTAAGCCTAAGTAAATAAACAATGAAGGTCAATAAGAATACACAGAGAGAGTTACAGATCTTCAGAAGATGCCAGTTACAAAATTACTGGATATATGTTGACAGCCAAATATACCGCTTATGAGAAGATTCAATGTTTGAGTAAAATGCTGAGTAATTTCATCTGAGCATTAAATTATTTGCAGTTTCCTGCATAAAAAGAAAAAAAATAGAACAAAAATTCTGGCCCTAGTTATGCCAAAGACCTTTTCTTCATCCAAGAGCAGAGAAACTAGCAGGTTTACACAATTTAACGTCAATTAAAATATTCCACATAAACAATGCAAACTTGTCCAAGCTAACTGACTTCCACTTCCAATTCTTTCTGGGCAAGGTTTGAGAAGGAAATACTGCGTTGCAATATAAAGTAAGCAAATTGCATCTGTTTTGGAACAAGTGAACAATTACACGCAGGTCAGATACACCAACACTTTTCTATCTGGCTGCAGGGGCCTATTTTTAGGAAGTGTCAGACCTGTCCAGAAACTTCTTTCTACTATTGATAAACAGGCCACGCATTAAGTTATGGGATTAAGGCATCCATTCCTTCCCGTTCTTATGTAGGCTCGTCGTTAATCCAAAACAACATTGCCAAACCCTGACCACAGAAACAGTAAAAATAAATACCAAAGGTCTGGGAAGAGAAATCCTGGGGCCACAAAGAGAAGGTAACTTCAAGGCAGTATCCTGGAAATTAAGACTTATAAATCATCACGGGCTGAAAGAATCAAATTTCAGCAATTGCATAATGCCATTTCACAAAGCTAAAAATAATAAGAGTTGTGGGGCAAATGCCAGTGAGGGAAAAAAACAAAACACTGGAAAACTTCACAAATATTTACGTTCAACGAAAAGGATAGAAGCAAGCGAGTTACGTGGTGAGAGCCCGAGTGCACAGGCATGGTGCCTTCCAGCCTCCTGTTTGGCGTGACACCTGCTTCGAACAGGTCTGTCATGGTTACAGCGTTCATCTACACAAAACCAGACCACGGTCTCTATGTAATAAACATTTTAGTGATGTTGGGGATAAAAAGGTCTGTAGATTGATAATCTCCCTTCTCTATGCAGAAGTGGGCTGACATTCCTGTCTCTCTGGGTAAACTCCTCCGTTCTTGCTAAAGTATTTGTTCCTCTGCTCCAGAGCTTATTCAAGACTGTTAAACCACTGCCGGGTAAAACCATTATACTGTAGAAAATGAGGGTCACCCTGAAAAAGATTATCCTAGACATGATCCCTAAAGATTTTTCTTGAATAAATGGTTTTTTAAATGCTATTTTTCCTGCTTTTCCCTCTGTGTCTGTTATAGATTGAAAATTCAAACATGTACATCAGTTCTGGCAGGGAAAGCACAGTTGTCTGAAAACCTGAGATTTATTAAATGGTATTATTTTTACATTCTTTATATGTTGCTGCACTTGCTAAGCAAAGTGAGATGACAAAAACTGTACCCTGAGTCTTCAGACCCTCTTATGTCTGTTATCACACTACGAGGCTTGGCAAAATCCTGACCACAAGTCGCACCATCAGTTTTGTGACTGATCGCTCCTGGCTTTCACTGCACAAACCTCGGAGCTCTGATAATCAGCTGAGACAAAGGCTGCCCGGCAGCAGGGAGACTTCCCCACAGCAAGGGTACACAAAGGAGTGGCTCTTCTTTTACCTCACTGAAGCCTGGACCCTGTCAACTCTTTTGAGTAACCCCTTAACACTTTGAGCAAACGGCACCTTTGCCACACTGCCATTTGAAAGGTGACATAACAAGCTTCGTTGTCACCCTGTGGTTCTCATCTTGTTTAACAGAATTAATGCATTGAAACTGAAGTTTGATGTCATGTGCTGAAATCCGCTCTCTGTTACAAAGCACCACACACACTGATTTTTTCTTAGTCTTCTTAGAGGAGATTTAGATTCTAGCAAATTGCATCTCCTCATCATCTTCTGCATCACACCCGAAACCAGCATGAAAAAAAAGACAATGGAAGTAGTATTTTCTCTTTCTGCCAAGGACTTCATCTGTATTCAATGTGTATAAAGTTACCGCTTAACTGAAACTCTATGGGGTTCCACTTCTGGACTAGTCTGTTGTCTTTGCTGCACAGCAAACCATTCAGATGACTGTAATTATACTGTACTACCAGGGACTCCAGCCTGAGCTCTTGAGCCACAGCAGCTTTTGAGCAGTTTGCCTGAAGGGTAGCAGATATATGCTTGGCACAGGAGTTTCTACAATAATCTGATTTCCTACTGCTGCAAGAAGTACGTTAGCAGCTGTTGCTGCAGTTGACATTGCTGCTCACCCCAGAAGCTGGCTATGCACTCCACTGGGCTGCATTGCCCAGCAGAACCTTGTGACAGCCATTGTACATCTCCCATGCTCTTCCACCACACAAGAGGGTAGGACTATGGCCGTTTTCCTTGCAGTGAAGCTAGTTTGGGAAAGTTCTGCTCTTAACACATGCTCATTACACGGTTCCAGACAGGGGCAGTTGGATAAGAATGCTAAGACAGTCTGATGGGATGATCCTGTTACCCCTGCCCTGGCCGCATGCTGTGGCCATTGCTCTTGTGCCTTCTCTGTGTCACACGTGATCACTTCCTTTATTCACGAGCCAGTTTCAGGCACTGACCTGTCAGGCAAGAACTATTTTTCTAGAGCCAAGATTTTCTGTCCTTAGTCCCCAAACCAGGTCACTGCAGGTTACTGCAGAATCATAGTTCAAACAGAAGTATGGAAGGATTGATGGGGTAGAAAGCTTGGCACTCATCAAGTTGTGCTACATCACAGTATTTTAGGTCTCCTAAAGTCAACCCAGTCACCAAAATCACCTGGGTTTAAAAACAGAATTCTTTAATCCAGAACCTTTTGTTTATCTAGTTCCTACCAGAGTAAGCAGCAGTGTAGAAACCTAGTACACTGAGACACTGTACTCTTGGTCACACTGCGGAGCTTTGGATGGTAGCTCACAGGCTCAAGAAAATGTTAGGTTCTGCTTACTCAGGGTGAGACATGAGCGTTGCACTAACAGACCTGTTAGTTGTGGAATCAGTCCTCCCTGCAAATCAAACAATTCCTTCCCATTTCAACCCAGAGTCTGCAAGTGTTGGAAAATAATCTTAAAACTTTTGGTGTAGAGAGCCTCTTTGTCACATATGGCATACTCGTCACATATGTGAGGGTAACAATACCAGGGTTGGTTGGGAGAGTCAAGATCGAAGTCCGTGTCTTTGTAGACCAATCTGTGGCCTAGTACGTCTTTTCTTCCACTTCTCAAAGCTACTAAAAGCATTAGCCAGGTGCTTGATTTTTGTGTGCTTTTTTCTGAGTCATATATATTTATTTTTATAAAGAAAAATCAGAAGGGAGGAAAAGAAAAACAAGTGTCATCTAAAAGTGGCGAAAGATTAGAGGGGGATGAAGGTCCGGAGGTGGCCAGACCCATGCACAGACCAGCTTATGGTAACTTTTTTCCAGAGCTGTCACCAAAAGCAAACAACTGCAAATGTAGTTTATCCACCTCCCATTTCAGCAATAAAACATTTACCCACTTCTTACAGATACCAGACAGGTGAGTAATTTACCACTGCACTACTGTGCTAGTCACACGAGAAGAAATTGTCCAGCTCTTATTTCAGGGACAGACCCAAACTTCACTAAGTCTTCACTAAGTCTTTTTTGTTTCCTTCACATAAAGTTCTGTTCTAACACATTAACGATGTGTAGCTTAGATTACATGCATCCTGGAACTCTTCCAAAAGACATTTAGCTTTCTGTCAGGAAGTACTGCGTGCCTTTGTGCAGAAAATTATAAAATAGAAATAAACATGTAAATATACCATTTCAACACATCCTCTACATCAAAGCAGACCTGATGGTTTTAATTTCAGCTTTTTGAGGTTTTGTTTTTATAAGTTGCTGAATTTATTTTGTAGCTCCTGTTTAAGAAAAGGGCTCTAAACAAATTATAAATTGCATTTATCAAAAGCAGAAAAACTACAAGGTTGACAAAAAAGGAAATAATGAGAACCCTGTATGTGCACTCATGCAGACACAAGCAAGCAAGCTTATATATATATTTAAGTTAGTGACTGCTGAACCACAGACCACATGCAGAAGAGCAAAAACCACCCATTGCCAGATGTGCCACTGTAAATCTCTTATTTTAGGATATATTCTATGAAGTCCCTAGTGTGCAGGAAGACGTAAATTCCCACAGTATTGGTAGCAGTGATATGGATTTACAGTAAGACCAACTACCTTCATATACCTAATAATGCTCCCAGATCCAACTGGAAGGCACGGCCCTTGTGAAGTACAGAGGGTTTACCAGAGTGAAAACACATGATTTTGAAAACCATCCAGCATAACACAGAAGTGAGAACATGTCACTTCAAACCTCCTGAGAACCAAAGGGCTGCCGAAGGAATTCCACCCTTTCCCACGGGGTTTTGTATAAATACACACGAACATCGTGCTTTGAATACATCGGTGTTGGCTCATACAGCCAGGCAGAGCCACTGTTTTACTATGGAACAGCAGTCTCAGATTATACTTGAATTTTCCTAATGGCAGGTAAGTGTAGCAGTGGGCCACCGGAGCAAAATGCTTCAGTTCTCTGCTCTATCCACAGCTGAATAAGAAACCCCAATTCAAAATTTTCCTTCCAGCTATAAAAATAAAGCAAAGTTGTTTCCAGGGAATGGAGAAGAAGTCATTTCCAAAGTCCCTATCCAGCTACAAATACACTATATAAGGCAAAATACCTTTTTTTACCTCAGAATCTCTCTCACTGATCTAGTAGAGCAAAGTTTGTTGATATTCAGGGTTGCAAACCCATCTGTTTACTCAGGCTTTTGTCTGTCAGCATAGTTTTAAGAGGTCGCTTTGAGAGATCAATTTTTTTTCCTGGGGGTTTCTTCAGAGCTACCACAATTTGTTATTGCGTCTGTTTAGAGGCTTTAATTTGTGGTTTTCAAGATTGCATAACTGCACAGAGAGGTGGTGAGAGGCCCACATGAAGAGTTCAAAATAAGTTTGACAATATAGTAAATATCTACTCAGTAATTTTCCCTGGACTGAGCACCAGAGAATGCCAAAAGAAGTTATTAATCAGGCTAGTGTATGAACAAGGATTTATGAGGACTGGGGCATACATTTCCATTCATGTAAAACACTGAATTCCCTTCACTTGCTGTCGACACCAACTAGAGATGATGCACTGGGGGGGGCTACAAACCAACCTATTCAGAACCTGATAAAAAAATATATATATAAATGTATAATTGCATTTTGCCATTATTCAGAGTTCTCGTAACGAGTTACATAAAAATGAAGTAAGCTGCCTAGACTCCCACGAGGAGGCTCAGAATTAATTTTTCCATTTTGCAGATGTTAGACGGGAGGCACAGAGACACGCACAGCCACATTTGGAGAAGTGCGGGAGGCACCCAGCGGGGAGTTGCAGGTCCTCAGGGTCTCTGAAAATCTGCAGCCAGAGACCTGGCATTGGCTACAGGCAGAAAAGGGGTGTCTAGAACCCACGTACATATTGAACCTTTGGGTCATTTGTCTCCAAAATCGATGCAGCAAGTACCTAGGTGAGCAGCAGCTGTAGAAGCAGCTCAGGACTGCATGAGTCACATTTGCAGAGCAGAGGGCAGTGCTCTGCATTTTTGACAACTGATACCCTGTCCTGAAGAGGCTGGCGAGGAAGTGATGTGCACACCGCAAGCATGGACCTCAACTAGAGGGGCCGCTGTGAGCAGAGCTGGTGTACTTTGTCTAGGGCTGTGTCTATACACAGAACTCTAGGAGAGGTCTCCATCCAGAACAGCAGGAAGGAATTTACAATCTATAAATTCCTCCTGAACAGGTAAAGACTGAAGATGACCAGTCTGTGATCAGCTTTACGTACTGCAAACACTTTGATAGCGATACACGACCCACAGAACCTAAAAGCTGTCTTTGCATGTCTGCAGACCGTACTCAGGTCTACCTTACCACGTCCATGAGATGACACTTCAGCCATCTAAGGACTTTGACAGACCTGCTCACATGCAAAACTTTGTGTTTACACTTCACCTGGCAGCAGTAAAAGAATTATTGCTGCCTCTTCTTGGGTCGCTGCTAAGGAGTGTCTACCCTGACTTACGACTCACCTGGGTGAGGAAACGGGAACACATGGCGGTGGCACCGGTCCCCTGCAGCCTCTCCCGTCCCCGACGCCCACCAAACGCCCCAGCTTCCGCGACTCCGCGCTTCCACGGCCCCAGCTGCGGGGCAGTGAGCTCACGGCTGAGCTGGGTGGGGGACTCACGCCCCGGGGCGAGTCGAGATGAGCCTCTCGAGGGTGTGGGACAGGCCGGCGTCGAGCGCGGTCGGACCCGCCTTCACACCCTGGCGCTCGTCCGCAGACCTGGGGCCAGCCCGCTGCCCCGCAGCACCACGCGCCCCCAGGGCTACCCGCAGCCACCCTCATTCCTGAAGCCCTTCGGGGACGGTCGATGACTCTCACCCCGTGGGGACGTCCCCCACCCCAGAACCGAGGGCCAGGTCAAGGCTACGGGGGCGAACACTGCCCGGGCTGGGGAGCGGCGGGGCCCCGAGTCTCTCTGCTCCGCACCCGCGGCTCTCTGGCTTCTCGGGCAACAGCGCCCCCTAGCGCTCGGAGTGCTACTCGCGCCCCTCCTCCGCCGCGGGCAGCGCCCGCCGGGCCCGCGCCCACCTGGCCCCCCGCCCCGCTCCGGGACCCGCCGCCGCCAGAGCTGAGGTCCGGAGCCACCCGCCGCGACCTGGGGGGGTCCGCGGAACGGGGCGGCGGCCGCCTCCCGTCCCGCTACCGCGGCGGGAGGATGCGGGCGCGGCGTGTCCGCGTGTTCGAGTCGCGAGTGTCCCCGCGGTGCCAGGGTGTGCGGTGGGGTGGAGGCCGTGCCCAGGAGCTAGCGGGCCTGCGGGCGGGGTGGGCAGTGCGAAGAAGGACGCGGTGCGGGCGGCCCGTCCCTGTCACCTGCCGGCACTGCCGGGACGGCCTCATACCCCGCTGCCGCTCCAGCGCTCCCGTGCTTGCACAAAGCCGTGCGGGGTCGTGCGGGGGTCGGGCCGCGCCTGTTGCATTGTCCCTAACGGGGCTGTCTGAGGGTGCTGCCGCTGTCTGCGGCCGGGGGTGCCCTATTTCGGACTCTATGCCGGTGCCTGACGGCGGCTGCTCCCTGCTTGGTTGCACGTCGCTCGTAGCTCCCGCCGGGGCTCTCTCCCCTTTTGTCTGTGTATTTTTAGGTCATTAGAGTGAAGGGGTAGGTAATCCCCAGGCTCAAGTTCCAGAGGGGCGGGTTCTGGCCGGAGGTGGAGTCACTTTTCATTTAAATCCCTGACTATAAAATGGGCTTAAAGAGAAGCGGGATCTCAGCTGTGCTGCACAGACCCCGGCAAGCCGGGTGCGTGGGGTTCCCCAGGCAGCCAGCGCCCTGCAGCATAAACCGCTGCGATGCTTCACTCCCTCGGCGTTCACACCTTGCAGCTGCTCACCCAGGCGGCCGCCTGCATCCTCCTCTTCCCCCGCTTCCTGCTCACCGCCGTGATGCTCTGGCTTCTAGATTTTCTGTGCATTAGGAAGAAGATGCTGATGATGCCCACACCGGAGGAAGCGGCCAGCGCCAGCGAGGAGCCGCCCCCCGACGACCCACCAGTCTGTGTGTCCGACTCCAACCGCATGTTCACGCTGGAGTCGCTGAAAGCCGTGTGGCACGGGCAGAAGCTGGACTTCTTCAAGTCGGCGCACGTGGGCTCCCTAGCCCCCAATCCCGAGGTGATCCAGCTGGACGGGCAGAAGAGGCTCCGCATCCTAGACTTCGCCCGTGGCAAGAGACCCCTCATCCTCAACTTCGGCAGCTGCACCTGACCCCCGTTCATGGCCCGCCTGAGGTCCTTTCAGCGCCTGGCCGCGCACTTCGTGGACATTGCTGATTTCCTGCTGGTGTACATCGAAGAAGCACACCCTTCCGACGGCTGGGTCAGCTCGGATGCAGCCTACAACATCCCCAAGCACCAGTGCCTCCAGGACAGGCTGCGGGCAGCTCAGCTGATGAGGGAAGGGGCGCCCGATTGCCCCTTGGCCGTGGACACCATGGACAATGCTTCCAGCGCCGCCTACGGTGCCTACTTCGAGAGGCTCTACGTCATCCAGGAGGAGAAGGTGATGTACCAGGGAGGCAGAGGACCAGAGGGCTACAAGATCTCAGAGCTGAGGACCTGGCTAGACCAGTACAAAACCCGGCTCCAGAGCCCCAACACGGTGGTCATCCAAGTGTAAAAAAGACCTGGCAAAATGTGTAGGGGTGGAGAGGCAAGGAGAGGGTGGGAGGAGAGATGGGGAGGGAGCAGGCACTACAACGCAGACGGCAGGAGATGTCTTCCCCCCGGGGACACTCGAAGGAGGCTGCTGTGCGAGCTTTCGAGCAAGATGTGCCATAGTTCTGTCTCTATTCAAATCATGTTGATTTGCCAGCCATGCTCTGTCAATACTGTATTTCCATGTGCGTTTTGTAAATAACTCTTCTTTTTTTTTTTTTTGAGAAGCGTTTACTATTTTTTAAGGAGGCTCTCTTCCTACGGGATCTGTTCCTAGCTGCGTGTGTGCGCGGGTGTGTGTCTGAAAAGTTGTGTACAAGTGCTCCGTGCTGCCTAGCAAGTGCTAACTGGGATTTCTAGTATTTCTTTGTGATGACCGATTTTGAAATGGGTTTGTCTAACGCCAGGAAATCGTGTCTGATGTTGTCAAGTACTAGAACTGCCAATAGCCAGAGCTGAACGGAATGTCCTATTTATGTGGGGGGGGTTTTGTAAGACGTTCGTTCACCTTTTTCTTTTTTTATGGATTTTTTTAAAAAATAAAGGTTGAGTAAATATACGTCTAACCTTGACTGTCTATCTTCACACCGCTACGTTCACTTTGGGTTTTGCCTGCCTCCAACAGCTCGTCCGCAACCGCGAAGGGGAAAGCGAAGCGCCAGAGGATGCGCTGCTGGGGGCTCGGGGGTGCGCCCGGCCACGGGCTCTCTCTCGGCTGCGGCAGGAGCTCCCACTGCCTGCCACCTGGAGAAGGAGGGTACTGGGTGTCCCCTCGGGGGTTCCGGGGGAAGGACTACCTGGGTCCTAGAGACCGGCCCCCAAGACTCTACGCTCCCTCTCTTGACCTCGGCGAGCATCCCCCGGGGCTGAGCCCTGAGAAGGTGAAGCTGCGGGGCTGGCCGGCACCGTGCACGAAAGTGAGTCCTAACCAAAGAATCAGACGAAGGAAACCCGTCCTGCCCTCGCTCCGCGGTGCCAGAGCTGGAGCCCAGCCGCGGGCAGCGCGACCCGCACCTGTGGCGAGGCTGGGGGCGGGTGGGGCGGCAGAGTTCAGCCCGGCCGTGCGGGGTTCTCCCCGGGGCTCGGCAACTGCGTTTCAAAGGGGGGTGCCTGAGCTCGCTACCCCAGAGCCCGACAGGCGAACTCGAACGTGGAGAGCATCCCGCAAGACCCGCAGGAGCTTGCAAATCTGTCCAGAAAGAGCGAGACTCAAAGCACCTACTTCTGAACGGCTACTTGTCCTGGCCAGCAGCTCGGGCTGTTCAGTCCCTCACTAAGTTTTGTAAAGAGAGATGAAAGTAAAGCCCGGGACGCCCGTAGTAGTAAGCTAAACCTGCCGAAAGGTCTTTGCGAGGGCGTTGTAACCCCTGTTTTGCTCATGACACAGTTGCTCTCCCTGCAGCTTCCCTGTCCCTGAACACGCACAGTTTAGATCTGCCCTGTAAACGCTCCCGCCGCTACTCCGCAAGACAAACAGCGCTGGGCGGTCTCTCACAGCTAAACCAGCGGCTCCGACCCCGCAGCACAGTTCCCTTCGCCCCCGCAGATCCTGTGACTAGGGCCACTTGCGGCTGAGGGGTCAAAAGATCCGGCTCAGGAGCCTGCTTCGGGCTTCGCGCCTCGTCTGGCCGTGCAGCCCTAAAACCCTTCAGCACCTCACCCTTCCGCTGTCCCCATGAGCGGACGCCCGGAGGGTCTCAGGATTGCATCGGGCTCAGGGCGGCACCGGCTCCTCTCGGCTCGGGCGCCTCCTGTGATAGCGGGGCGGCGAGGTGAGCCTGAGCTGGACTTTCTTCCCCCGGCTGCGGTCTGGTTGAGCAGAGCCCCTGGCGAAGCCCCGGCGCGGAGGGCAGCGACAGGGTCGGCTGCAGCAGGACACGGCCCCTACGCAGGGAAGGTGCCGGGGCTGGAGCCGCTCCTGGCTACCACCTGCGCCGGTGGCATCTCGGCCCCCTTCCCGCCACCCCCACGAGACGAACGAACGCTTCTCCCCGGTCCCAGACTCCCGAGAATCAGCAAAAGTCGCTGTCTCATCCAGAAGAGGCGAGGTGCCCACACCGGGCTCCAGAGAGCAGGTGAAGGTGCTGCCCTTCTGCGGGACCCGGGCTGGGGGCGGCCGCCGGGACAAGGACCGCCCCCGCCCCGCTGCCCCCCGAGCGCCGCCTGCCCCTGTCCTCGCAGAGCCTTCCCCAGCCCCACGCCCGTCCTGCCGTGAAAATCTAAGACAGAGAAGCTCCTGAAAGCCCCTTCGGGTTAGCTGAGGTCGCACGGGCTACAAGGGCGGGCGGCCTCGAGCTACACGATTGCTTCTCTTTTTCTGTTTTTTTTCCCCCAGCTTAGTTTTCCTTACTTCACAATAAAGCCCTTCTTTGCTTTCTCACCTCGTTATCTCTTTTTCTTATCCGCCTTTGGCATGCTTTAGTTGTAATCCGAAGTTATGGGCAACCCCCGGGCACATCCCTCCCCCCGCCCGGCCCCCAGGGCATTTTCCGGTCATATGGACAGAAATGATCACTGGCCTTACTCGGGGTTTAATAGTGACAGAAACAGCCTCGTCTTCGCTTTGTGCTGCCAGCAGATTTTGGTCAAAGGCTATCGGAGATCAGGATTTTTTTATTATTTTTTTTCTAAATAAGTCAGCTTTCTAAAGCTACATTCCTCCTTTAAACTCAACACAGAGCTCTTATTTGTCAGTTTCCCTTTAATCAGCGGCAGAAAAAAAATAATTGCTGTGAGTGCCCGAAATCCCTGAAAGACACCACGCTTTTCCTTTGCACAAATCAAAGTTACCTGCTCCAATTATATCCTCCACTTAAATGATAGGGCTCCATCCCACTGAGCTTTCCCGGGGATGCTTGTTTAGCGCAGACGAGAACAATGTGCTTCACATCTGAAGATCCGAGGGTGTCAGAAGCCTCTCCGGCTGACACAGTGTTAAGAAACGTCCTATCTTTAAAACTCATTTAGTGTCTTTCCCTCTCCCTAGTGCATGACAAACAGAAGTCAGGGAGCAGCGAAGAGGTTTATCAGCTAGAGATCCGAGTGGTGATTACGTGTTCTGTCGATAATTAATTGAATTATGTCCTCGGCGTAATTACATACGGTTTTCTAGGCGGGAAGGGAAAAGAAAGTAGGAAGTTGTGGTGTGGTCAGAGGGGGATCTCAGGACACGGTTCCAGTCATTAAAAATGTGATGTAACGTTGCAATCTGGTGTATTCTGAGGCACAAATGTGGAAACAAATGAAACCAACTACTAAAATATTTGTTTTACAGCAAGGGAAGAGCAGGAGCACTTGCCTGCATTAGTTGCTTTCATTAGTACTTTCTGGGGGGAGTTAAATGTGTTTTACAGTGAACAGACCAGAGATTTTACTCACTGACCTATAGACTATATGTTGCATGTTTTGCATTGTTCGCCACATACTAAGTATGATGTTTCTGATATTTGAAATAAAAATGAAATTAATACTGAAATTAAAGTCAGTCCATCAAAACATCATATATTCAATACAAATCTAGAATTGACACTTCAAATAATCTTGCATGCAAATTCTTTCGCTGACACTAACTCTTCTGTACTTCTTCCAGCCATAAGGGAGATCATCATATCATTATTAATTTACTATTTACTAAGAGCTGTTAGAGTACTTTTTTAGTACACAAATACAAGGAAGAAAGGGCTTGATTCAGTTATCACACAAGTTTTGCACTGGTGTAACTTCAGTAACACTGGTGTAGTCACTTCAGAACCACCTGGGTGTAATTATGATCAAAATCTGGGCTATTGCACTTCCTTTGCTTTTCTAACGGTTCAAAACCTCTATTTTCCTACAGAACACTGTGCAAGACAGACAGCTGTTTGCACACAGAGCTCAAAAATCATTCTCGGGGTCCTTCTGACTGCCAATGCCAGTGCCCCAAATTCTGTCAGAACTCAGTCACGTCAACACATTTCCTCACCATTCTGCACCCTGCCTACAGCCTGAGAGTTGTAAAGCCCATCAATATTTGTTCCCCTCCACTTATTAAGGCACATCTTCCTGACATTTTGAGCTTGAGATCAGGTAGCTTTTAATTCAAAAAGCTGCTAAGCATCCAGCTGCCAAAATAAATGTGACATCTGCTCCTCCTTTGCAAATTTGTCTTTTCAGACAAATTCTTGATTATGCCTCTTGAAAAGGGGTTAATCTATGACCTCCGCTTAATTGACTACTACATGCATTTCTCATCTTCCTGGACTTCCACCTGCTTCTTCTGAGATTTTTGAAGTGATTTACAGTGGCAAATGCACTAACAATCAACAAACAAAAGCATCCTGACTAGAACAGTAAGCGGTACCCCGTCCTTCCTGTGCAAAAACACATTTGCCAGACAAGGTTCAATCCTTCAGCTAAAATGCTTTTATGCAAAGTCTTCTCACGGCAATAACGCTTATGCTTACAAAAATCCAGTATCCTGCAGTCTGGTCCGCGGAGTTCTGTGCCCATCAAAGACAGACGATCAGGCCTATCTGATATTTCATAATTTTCAACTTAGTAGCTCCTTCTTGAATTTGCTTATGCAAGCATTTGTCTATCTCTCTTTTAAAGTAATAAATATTCTCAATTTCAAAAGGATGTGACCAGATGGAGCAAGGTAGTTCCACCTCCTACACATTGCTCCCACAGTGCCCAGAACTACCCTGACAAAGGCAATCTGTTAATGCCTGACAAAGACAATAACCAAGAGATGCAATTCTTGCTGGAACCATTCAAGGAGGAATTGGCACATGGTCCCTGGTCCATTATAGAGCAATGAGCACGACAATAAATTATCAACAGATTTAAATTTTACTGAAACCCCTCGCAGTGAAGGTAAGGACCACAGCAACTCTTTCTATGTCCTGTCTGCCTCCCTCTCACATTCTTAGGCTTATAAAGCAAATAGTGCTTGAGTAGTCTGCATTTGACTGGACTTCTATATCTATTACAAGGCACCCCTGCTGGGATTTTTAAGGTTATACTTCTATTTCCTTGGTGCTTCTACGTTTTTCACCTGAACAATCAGTTCTCAAGATGCACATTGCTTGCAGTAGCCAAAATTCATATACTTAATTAATTACTCCAGGTTATCAGGTACAATTCATCAAATTATATGCCATACTGTGGAATTTAAACAAGGACTGACAGCACTGAACCTCACTTCAGTATCTTAAACTTGAAAAATTCACGCTAAAACCTCTTTCAGAGCTTTCTCAGAGTTCGCATAACTTCATACGCATAATTACACCAAAGATGTAGTCAGTGCCGAAGACCTGATAGTGGAAAGAGTGTCTAAGAATAAAAATCATTACATAACCCAAAGATACACTTTAAAATATGCATTTATGAAAAATTGTATCTTATTAAGTAATGAACAAAATTTAAAGGCACATATTACAATTTTTTTAAATTGTTATAAGCAAGGTGACCCTTATAAAACCAATGGGCTGAAGAAATTCACGAAGTTGTACAATTCAATGCAAGAAAAAGAAATATTTGGGGTTTTTTTAGTTGTTTGATCACTTCCCACTTGTGATGAGACAATCAAGAAAGAATAGGGCAGAAGACTGCTGTCAGCTGGATTTGTGGCACATAGACACAAAGAACACACTGTGCTACTAACGCACAGATACATGCATAAACTGCAAAGAGAGATCAAAATTAGCCAAAAGTGGGTCTGGAATAGTGGAAAGGGACAAGCAGGGTGTTGTGCATTTTATAGAATGAAATATTTCTTTTTAAAAGTTATCATGATACAAATATATTTGGAAATAACCACATTCATTTCTAGTCTCACTTTAAGTGGAATAAATTTTTTGCACATGTATCAGTGAATCATGAGGAATAACATTTTGGAGAAACAGAAAATATTAGATGGGAAGTTGTTTTGTATTCTCTATTTAATTTCTCTTTTGTTTTTTTTTTCTTTAAACTGTATGTTGCCATCTGTAGAATTAATACTAGAATTAATCTCCAGAATTAACACAAGAATGATTATCACAGTATCACAGTATCACAGTAATGATAAGGTTGGAAAAGACCTCAAAGATCATCCAGTCCAACCTAAATCCAAATAAACCCAGTAATCCCAACATCTAGATCATCTAGATCATGCCACTCAGCACCTCATCCAGCCTAACCTTGAATACCTCCAGGGATGGTGACTCAACCACCTCCATGGGCAGCCCATTCCAAAACCAGATCACTCTTTCAGTGAAAAATCTCTTCCTAATGTCAAGTCTAAACCTCCTCTGATGGAGCTTAAGACTATGACCCCTTGTCTTGTCTCCAGTGGCCAGGGAGAAGACCAACCCCTGTCTGATGACAACCACCTTTCAGATAGTTATAGACAGCAATAAGATCACCCCTGAGCCTCCTCTTTTCCAGACTAAACAAACCCAGCTCCCTCAGCCTCTCCTCATAGGGCTTATCTTCCAGCCCCTTAACCAATCGAGTTGCCCTTCTCTGGACTCGTTCCAGCACCTCGACATCCCTCTTAAACTGAGGGGCCCAGAACTGAACACAATACTCCAGGTGTGGTCTAACCAGTGCCAAATACAGGGGAAGGATAACCTCCCTTGACCTGCTGGCCACACCATTCTTGATGCAGGCCAGGATGCCACTGGCCCTCTAGGCCGCCTGGGCACACTGCTGACTCATGTTAAGTTTGCTCTCCACTAACACCCCCAAGTCTCTCTCCACCTGAGAACTCCATTCCCAGCCTGTAGTTCTGCCTGGGACTGTTATAACCAAAATGCAGAACCCGACACATAGACTTGTTAAAACTCATCCTATTGGAGTCTGCCCATCTCTCCAGTTTGTCCAGATCCCTCTGCAGGGCCCTCCTACCCTCCAACAGATCAACACAAGCTCCAAGCTTGGTGTCATCTGCAAATTTGCTCTTAATGGACTCCATCCTATCATCAATATCATCAATGAAGATGCTGAACAGGACTGGACCCAACACCGACCCTTGGGGGACACCACTAGTAACTGGTCACCAACTAGATGCGACACCATTTACCACCACTCTTTGGGCTAGTCCATCCAACCAGTTCCTGACCCAGCATAGAATATTCCTGTCAAAGCCCCTTGCTGCCATCTTCGCCAGGAGTACGTTATGGGAGACTGTGTCAAATGCTTTACCGAAATCCAGGTACACCACATCCACAGCCTTCCTCTCATCCACCAGTCGAGTCACTTGATCATAAAAGGAGATCAGGTTGGTCAAGCAAGATCTACCCCTCCTAAATCCGTGTTGACTGGGCTTAATCTCTTGGCCATCACGCACATGTTGCATGAAAGCACTCAGCACTAGCTGTTCCATAACTTCGCCCGGAACTGAGGTGAGGCTAACAGGTCTGTAGTTTCCTGGATCATCCTTCCGACCTTTCTTGTGTATGGGGGTCATATTTGCCAACTTCCAATCATCCAGGACCTCCCCTGTGATCCACGACTTTTGCTAAATTGTGGTAAATTATTTAGCAAGCTCATCCGCAAGCTCTCTCATCCGTCTGGGGTGAATCCCATCCGGTCCCATGGTCCTATGGGGATCCAAATGGATCAGCAGGTCTCTAACTAGTACCTCTTGAATAACAGGGGAACTACACTGCACCCTGTCCCTATCTGCCAGTTTAGATAACCAGTCATCCAGAAGACAGTCTACCCTGCTGTTGAAGACAGAGGCAAAGGAGGCATTAAGTACCTCTGCCTTATTCTCATCTTTAGTTACTAAATTTCCCTCCATATCCAGTAAGGATGTTGAGCTCTAAGGGGCTTTTATGATCATGTAGATATATAGATTATTTTTTTTTAATAAGCATTTAGCTGCTTAATATATGTCTGACACTAAATAATCATCAGAATAAGTCAATAGTTCTATCTACCTGACTAGAACAAAGGTGTGGTAAGCAAAAGCAAGAAACTAATTAGTAATGCATTGAACCATTCCCCAGAACTGACCTGCAAGACCTTTCCTATTCCCGCAACATATGTTCACTTGATTCACTCGGTCGAAAAAACTTCCGGAAGTTACCTACTGGGGTGAACAGAATGGAAGAAAAAGAGAGCAGATCAAGGAAGAAACGTCATTCATCTTCTTTCCATTTTTTTAACGAGTGAACTTCAGTCTTCTGCCACATTCTCATGGACACAAACAGCAGTTGGGAGAAACTCAGTAGTGATTTACCAGCAGAGTTGAAAAGTATTAGTATGTACTACAGAAATATATCTGTCTGTCCTGAAGTTGGATAGGATGCATCAGAGGGATGTATAGCAGTGCTTCCTGCAGACGCTGCTGGAAAGATCTCCCTTGTCTTTGACCACTTATTCTGTGTTACTATGAACTTGCTTTGGAATCTTTTGTTTTGTAATAAATCTAAACCTTAGAAAAGGAACTTGATTAAAAGGAAAATCAAATTTTATTTCATCTTTTGAGTTATTGAAAATGTCTGCTGACTCTCAATTCATTTCTGGATTTGTCAGGCTTCTCTTCCCCAGCGCAGTAAGACAGGATACAGAAGAATCTATTGAGCGTATAGGTTTTCTTAGAGAGACTTCAGCACTGCATTAGAAATGCATCGGATATGGCCCAAACTATGGGAAGATGAAAAGACAGAGCTAGTTGTCTATTTCCCTTGCACAGCATTGACAGAGGCAGATATGCCTAAATACTGGTCATATTGTTAATGCCAGGTGAACAGTCAGGGAATTCATTGTAATGTCGATGCAATTAGTTTTCAGGCTGTGGCTGTGTCATCACTGTAAAATGGAATTTTTATTTCTTTTTTCTAAAGTATATCTTAAGCCATACTTTTGGGATAGTCAAAAGATATACAAGGATTTGATTACCTTACATGCTACTCTTTTTTATAAGGCCGAGGAAAAGCATCTGGATGGGATTCTAATAATCTGCTACTTTAGTGTAGACAATTGTAGAAGGTTTGTTACTGATGGTTATAGATTCATCATTAAGGATACCACTCAGAGTCATTTGGCATGACATCTTTTATGCAGAGAACACAAAAGTGCAGTATTAGCTCCTGAGTGATTGGACAAATGCACAGCCATTAATCGGCATATCAGGAAATGTTTCCCAGCTTCAACTTATCTTCTCAAGAAAATGAGAAGATCCAGATTGTCTTACTGTTGTTTACTCAAACTTTTGGAGCTTTTTGTGTCAAAGATCCTGTTTATATGAGAACTACTGTTATCATGCATTGTAGATTTTACTGCTGACTCTGAGATCATAACACTCCAGCTGTGTTCACATATTATGTAATCTACAGGCAATATGAGAGCAAATTAGTTGCACTAATCCTATAACAGATAAACATTTCTCAGTTCATTGCTTTATACAAATGGTGTCATACTTTTTCCCCAGTTGGATATATCATAGCATTATAGAAGCATAGAATCATTAGGGATTGGAAGAGACCTCAAAAGATCATCTAGTCCAATCCTCCTACAACAGCAGGATCACCTACACCAAGTCACATAGGAACACATCCAGGCAGATCTTAAATATCTCCAGCGAAGGAGACTCCACAACCACCCTGGGCAGCCTGTTCCACTGATCTGTCACCCTCACCGGGAAGAAGTTCCTTCTCAGGTTGATGTGGAACCTCCTACGTTCCAGCTTACAACCATTGCCCCTCGTCCTATCACTAGATGACATTGCGAAGAGCCTGGCTCCATCCTCCTGTCACGCACCCTTCAAATATTTATAGACGTTAATGAGGTCACCTTCAGTCTCCTCTTCTCCAAGCTAAAGAGACCCAGCTCCCTCAGCCTCTCCTCATAAGGGAGGTGCTCCACATCCTTCATCATCTTCGTTGCCCTGCACTGGACTTCCTCCAGCAGCTCCACAGCCCTCTTGAACTGAGGGGCCCAGAACTGGACACAATACTCCAGGTGTGGTCTCACCAGGGCAGAGGACAGGGGGGAAAGAACCTCTCTTGATCTGCTAACCACCCCTCTTCTGATCCACCCCAGGATGCTGCTGGCCCTCTTGGCCACAAGAGCACATTGCTGGCTCATGCTCATCCTGCTGTCCACCAGGAACCTCAGGTCCCTTTCTCCTAAACTACTCTCCAACAGGTCAGTACCCAACCTATACTGGTACCTGGGCTTGTTCTTGCCCAGATGCAAGACTCTACACTTACCTTTCTTATACTTCATTACATTTCTCTCTGCCCAGATCACCAGCCTGTCCTGGTCTCACTGAACGGCAGCACATTCTGATGGGGTGTTGGCAACACCGCCCACCTTTGTTGTCATGAGCAAACTTGCTGACAGTGCACTCTAATCCCTCATCCAAGTCATCAGTTAATAGATTGAACAGTACTGCATGCTTGAGTTTTTTCAGGGAGGAAGTACCCAATATGAAGTCACAAGATTTCTCAGGTGTGAATTTTCAGATCATCAACAAATGTTTAAATTATATATGAAGTTTCTATTTAGACAGCAGCATTGTCCACCTTGAAGCCATCCATATATTTTCAGTGCTCTGAACCAACAGATTCTATTGCAGCACATCACAAACTATAGACATATTTCATAGGAAAGACTATATAAGAATAATTTTTAAAGCCTATATGTCAGTATTTAGACTTCCAATATAAACAATATCTTTTTCCTCTCTAAGTAATAGTGAGAATTCAATCACACTTCAGCTGCCTGAGAGTTGGGATACTTAATGGTACAGGCTCACCCCCTGCTCATGGATGTGAATTTGGAATTTGCTTAGCAATGCCCTAGCCTGTGAAATACTGTCATTAGTTGACCAGTTGATCAGGCCTGAGACGAGATTAACCAATTCATTTAGTTAATGGTCAAAATAAAAAGAAACCTGAAGGTTTAAAACCATTTTTAAAAGCTGCAGGCAAAAACAAAACGTAGCTTGATTTTAAGGGAAAAAAAGAAACATTTCATGTACACAACATAAAAACTTCAACACAAAGACATCCAGAAATTAATCACACATTCTTACATAACTGTGCCGAGCTACTACCTCCACCCCCTCAGGATAAAGAAAACTCCATCAGTTCTTCTCCTTGTGAGAACATGGTGTTCATAGCTCATTCCAGCTTTCCTGTCCTTAGAGCCAGTGGCTCTTTTAAGGATAAATAACCCTCTTCCATGTGTCTCCAAGCCAGTCTTCCATTTCCAGCATGCTGAGTCCTATGGACCATGAACGAAAGAAAACTCTCTCCATTCCAGCAATGGATTGCAAGTGAAACCTTTCTTCCACTGATCTCTGACATTCCAAAACTGCCACTGTCTCCATTCACCACATTCTAAGAGCAAGGTGGCACCCTAGTTGTCATGTCACCCTCTCTGAACAAAGGCCAGATGAACAGTAACAAGAAGCAGGAAACTGAAAAATGGAAGCTCCAAACTAATCATACGGATTTTGCAGAGTCACATATTCAGCTTGGAATTCCAAGCCACTTATCACAGATTGTCGTAGTAACTCCTGGGTCCCTCAGGTGAAGAAACTTGCCCAAATTCAATGCAAAAACCATTTCCTTGTTTGGGAATAGGTACTGATCAGCATTTGTGGGGGATGGTACAAGAAAGACTGCTCACTTTACTAGCAAAAGTACATACTTAGGATGTAAAACAGGTATCTTAGAGTATCAGAGAAAACATCACATGCAAGCCTTACTTATTAGGCTACTCTAATTCCAGATAATTGTCACACTTTATTGTGTTCTGACCAGAAATTCTATTCTAACTTGACAAACCTTTACAATGAAAATTCAGCCAAATTACTTTTAGCCAAAACATTCCCTCTTAAAATAGGTGAATTTATTAGAAATTTGCACTACCTTTCCCCACCAAAAAAAAAAAGAATAATTAAAAAAAAACCCCAATACCATTTCATTCAGAAGTTTCAAGCCAGCTCCTGGGTGGGCTTTTGGAGTCGCATATAACTTTTTTTATTGTCTGACTGGTCAACATGTTTACGTATCTTCCCCTTCTGTGCACATGGCCATGCACAATGTAGGTAGGCACACTGGTCAATAAAAACTCAAAAATCAGTGAAACATTCCAGTCAGTGAAAGCAACAGTTCTAAGCATAAATAATAGCCTTGTCATCTCTCCCCAGGCTCATTCTCTTTCATTTCTTTCTCTCTTGCCTGCATTTCCTCAGAGATGTTCTTTCTCCGTCAACATAGCCTCGTGTTACTTCTCTGCAGCTCTGCTGCCCTCCATTCTAAAATCTGGCATTACAGCGAAACTTCCAAGAATTCCATTCTCTGAAGCATTATGAGTCACACTGTAGTCTTCAGCAATATTTTTAAAACACCAATGTTTTTTTAATCACTCTTGAGACCCACAGAAGAAAGTAAGGATATTATCTTGCTAACTTACAGCCGTGGTTGTTTTTTCTATTGCCACCCACACTCTCTCATCTTTCTCCAGATACTCTGCTCCAGTCTCTCAATAGTGCAGGCATATGGTATTCAAGCATGCCAGAGTCTGACTTCAAGTTTTAGTTATTTTTCTTCGTGTAAGAAGGATGCAAGGACATTAAGCCTATGACCGTTCGAGCTTTCCTTATGTAAGAGTTTTCTTATGGGTTATACTTTCATAAACAAAGTGTATGCTATCCTGTACAACTAACAGAAAAGCATCATGTTGGAGCCAAAATTCATCATATCTGAATACCAGCAACGCCGTGTGTCTCATGTGTCAAAGGCAGCACAGAATTCACTGGTGCAACAGTGAACGTAGGAAGGGGGGGAATTTTGGAAATCCTTGCAGTGATTTCCAAAAAATCCTTTTAACAGAAGAGATTATTATCTTTGGGATACTTTTACTGCCCCTTGATAAGGAAAATACAAATTTTTATTCTACCATTTGAAGAGCTTTCCTTTTTTTTAAAAAAAAAAAAAGCAGCACTGAGATCTCATGGCAAAGTTATCAGTTCATTTTCATTGTATTTGCAGTTTTCTTGTGCATCAGGAATGAAGAAGCTTGTATTACAAAAGCATTATCTGCAGCATGGCACAGAAGTTCCACAAAGTGCTGCCTGCAGCATCTGGCCTGCAGATGCTCATGTGACAGACTGAACAAATATACCCCAAGGTAAGCACATAACATCAGTCAATGGGCATTCAATAAAGAAGATTCCTAAAGACAACTGTTATCCGAGCTTCTCTAGAGATCAGCCTCTTGCACAATGCATTTGAGGATGACTGGCTGTGCCATGATACTCTTTAGAAGAAGCTGCCAGGAAATAAAAGGATGAAGAGACCTAGATTTCAAATTACCAGCAGATCATATGAAGAAAGGAAATTTTTAGGTCTTAAAAGTTACTGGAAAATGGTCAGTGAGCTTGCCTGTGCAAGAAACGGTTGAGAGAACTGTGAAAATAAGCACATCATTGAGAAATGGAGGTAGGATGAGTGTGATTTGCTTAAGAAAAGGCGAGAACAGTGTTAAATGAAATAGAAAAGAATCCATATTAAATAGTAGCATTAATGCAGTAAGCCAGGAAGCTACCAGGGATCAAGATTCCTCAAGAATCAAAGTTAGGTGAGGGACTCTATACACACACGCATATATATATTTGCTTACACAAAATAAAGCATGGTCATCTTGAAATTGCTCGTTTTACATCCAGCTCACATAGGGCTTTTCTGCCTCACTGCCCCATACCCAGAAATGTGGAAAAGCAATAAATTTGTCTTTCCTTTTAGTAGGATTTTGCTCCTACTCTGTGTATCTTGAAGTAATCTTGGCCAATTTTTTTGTACTTGATTGTACCAGTTCTAAGCTTTTGGAGGATGCTGTAACTGCAACGCCAAGATGTTGAAAAATTGCTTTACTCACTGCATTTTTTTTTTAAGATTAAAAAGAAAAAAATTCTTTTCTAGGAAATAGGGCAAAAATACTAGCACAGTTGCCTAATGTTAAGCTTTTCAAGCCATATTTAGTCTCCCTAGCATCAGTACAGTTGTTACATACCTCAGTAAGAGATATCCCCAAATCTCAGTGAATGGCTGTGAGATACAAGCAGTCAAACGTCAAAGTATTTATAAATTCATTTTCATTATAGATTCAGGATCCTATTTAAATACAGGCTCCCAGTTTTGACCATTGTTTTTTTTAAGACTGTAGCAGTGATGAGCTAAGAACTTTGGTAGCTGTTCGTGCTATTGATCATCTGTACAGAATTCCGTTTTTCACCAAAGCTATCATTAGCATAAGGGCACCCCTTAAGCCCCTCTGGTTTCATTAGCCTAACTTAATTAACCAACTAAATTAATATTGTCATCTTTTCTGAACCCCCATTGCCTTGGACAGTACAGGGTGCAACAAACACTACAATCAACCTCTAACCTAGGCAGGCAACACATGTCAAGTGTAGCAGAGTCATCAGTCAAAGAATTTACAGATTACTCTGAATCACTCCCCTGAGTGGCCTTCACACTACTTCTTACTGACTTTTCAGGAATAATTAGACACAGGCAACAGTTGCACGATTTCTGTAACTTTGAAGCAAGCTGAAATTCAGAATTGAGTTGTTACATTTTCAACAGCAGAAAATGTCAACAGCGCAGGCAATTTTCGCCTGGGTTTCAGTGCTTAGTGGAAAGAAAAGCCAATTGACACAACAGGGAAATCTCACACATACAAAGCACGAAGCTCTAAGACTGTTACGAAATTCAGAAATATGATACTGATGTGAATATGCCTGTCTCTAAAACAGACTCTTCTATTACAGATCACAGATTTGTATATGCCAGACATAGCTGAATGAAAGCCAAAGCCTAGATTAATCTGCTTTCTGAAAAAGTTGCCTACATATGTCTCTTAAAATCAAAACAAAGAAAACAATAGCAGAGTTCATAAGAAAATAATATTTAGTTGCAGGTTAGTAACTAGTACACATTCATGAATCGACTCACCTTGCAGGAATTTTTGCTTTTTTTTCCTTTCTCTTGCACAAAACATACTTGCAGCATTCAGTTTTCTTTGTAAGCATTCTTTAATGAACTCCCCAATGCTGATGATGAAGACATCAAAACGATGTTCGTTTGTTCACTCTTGCCCTCGTATTTTATAAAACGTGCCCTCAATACCATTTGTGAAAAAACAAAAATAATACCTGAGGTGATCGAAGGATAAGCAACTATATAATTTAGAACAAACAGGCTGCATATTTTACCAAGCTTATCCTAGGGGAACGATATGATGGGAGGTACAGCTGTGATAGAGATTGTAACCAGGGAAGAACTGATGCAGATTTGCAGCTAGAACTCACGTCTCAAAAATGTATTAGGCTTGTCTAAAGGAACATGTGGGTAAGATGAGCTGGCAACTGCAGTGTCGTGAAGCAAAGAAGAAACTAATGGTCAGCTGTCAGAGGGGAAGAAGGTTACTCGCAAGGCATTACAATGTCTCCTCTGGAATCTGTGCAGTTCTGCGTACCCATCAGTAATCTCAAACTTCAATAGTAAATAGAAACTTTATCGTTCTGGTGCTGGTATGAAATTACTAAGGATAGTCAAAATTAAAGTTGTTCAAGACAAATATAGAGGCATCTCACAGTACCAAATGACTAGCTGGTAAAGTGATAGATGAAATGAAAGTACATTTCTAAGGTGGGACAAAAAATGTGCACGTTTTGGCACTTAATGGGTACCTGATGTAACAGAGTCTACAGAGATTTTAATGGTTTAATGAAACTACTTTGATTCATTCATATCAGTGATTCAGAGTATTCCTGATAGCACATTTTAATTTTGTTGAAAGTTGGTGGGATTTATTAGACTACCACAGTATTTCTTATCATTATTATTTGGGGATTGAGCTTCTTTCTTTAAAGTGCTTAATAAATACAAATTAATTATTCTAACACTCAGCTATCAATAAACTATGCCACTTTCCTCTAACACGGAAAGAAAATGGTGATATTTCATTGAAATTATTTGCACACAGAGCTAAAAATGTGCAAAGCCACTTGCCACCAGAAAACTGTTATTTTCATTGAATCCATTCCTAAAGCAATAAATTTAATTTTGCTTTTCTTGACAAAGTTGAAAACACTTCTAATTTATACATTTCTGGAAAAGAAAGATTCAGATTTTCACATTATAATTTTTTTATTTTTTAATTTACAAATGTTTAAATTAAATATCTTCATTTTTAGCCAACACTACAATTCAGATTGTATAATTTTGAATTGAATACTTTTTTTCCTGAAGACATTCAACTATTTATCTTCTTTTCCCACTTGGAATGACCTTCTTTTACAAAGTCTGTGGGGGTTTTTTGAGAGAAACAAAAATCGTCATTCCATGACCAGATCTATGGACAACACCACAAGTGTTACCTCTAAGGAATTCTTAAAATCTTCTTTGTAGAAACCACATTCTGATTAGTAGTATCTCCTCAAAGATTAGATTTTCTGGATGCAGAGAAGGTTCCTGTTGGTTAACATTCCCTGAAGCATTCCATGCAAGGTTTGTATGCATGCAGGGAGAGCAAGCTGACAAATATAACAAAATGGAAGTGCCCTGCCCCAGACAAGAAAGTTGTGGAAAAATACTGCCAAAAATTACCTAATCATAATAAAAGAATTGATACAATTTTGAAGTCTGTGATAGTACCAGCACTGAACCATGGCCTGAAATAACAGTCTTCACTTGCTTCAGTCAATCTATATATCTACATAAAACAAAGCCCCTGTGCAAAGGACCTCATTAATGTCTACAAATATTTGAGGGGTGGGTGTCAGGAGGATGGAACTGAGCTGTTCTTGGTATCATGTAGTGATAGGACAAGGGGCAATGGTTGTAAGCTGGAACATAAGAGGTTCCACATCAACCTGAGAAGGAACTTCTTCACCGTGAGAGTGACGGAGCACTGGAACAGGCTGCCCAGGGGGGTTGTGGAGTCTCCCTCACTGGAGATATTCAAGACCCGACTGGACGGGTTCCTGTGTGACTTGGTTTAGGTGATCCTGCTGTGGCAGGGGGATTGGACTAGATGATCTCTCCAGGTTCCTTCCAATCCGTAATGATTCTACGGTTCTATGATTCTATGAAAGGAATAGATTGCACTAGGTGACTACCTGTGCCTTTTTAGATTTCTTTAGCTGCTGCTCCTTACCCTTGCAGCCTCTCTTTTAAGCATGAAAACAAAATGTGTTAAAATAACTCCATGAACCAATGAACGTTGAAAGAAGAACAACTGAAAAGCAGCTTTGTAGACTCCTGATGGATACCAATTTGAACAAGAGCCAGTAACTTCACAGCAAGTAAAGAAAGCCAAAGTTATCCCGGGCTACATGAGGAAAAAACGTTGTGAGAAGGTTCAGGAACATGATCTACTGAGTAATGGCTATAAAACTGTGACTGTATTTTCTGGAGAAGAGGTTCAGGGAGATGTCACAGAATCATAAAATGGCTTTGGTTGGAAGGCATGTTAAATATCTTCTAGTTCCATTCCCCACTCCATGGGCAGGGACACCTCCCACTAGACCAGGTTTCTTAAAGCCCCATCCAATCTGGTTTTGAACAACCAGTGATGGATCATCCACAAGTTCTTAGGGCAACCTGCTCCAGTGTCTCAACATCCTCATAGTGAGGAACTTCTTCATAATTTCTAATCTAGATGATCTATGAGGTCTCTTCCAACCTTGGTAATACTGTGATACTGTGATACTGTAAATAATCCCTCATTCAGTTTGAAGCCATTGCCCCTCATCCTATTACTTACAGGCCCTTATAAATAGTCTGTCTCCAACTTTCTTGGAGTCTCCCTTTAAATATTGAAAGGCCATGATTAGGTCCCCTCAGAGCCTTCTCACCTCCAGGTTAAACAATCCCAACTCCCTTAGCCTGTACTCATAAGAGAGGTGCTCTGGCCCTATGATCATCTTTGTGGCCCTCCTCTGGACCTGCTCCAATAGGTCCATGTCTTTCTTGTGTTGAGAGTTCCAGAGATGGATGCAGCACTCCAGGTGGGGTCTCATGAGAGTGTAGTAGCGGAGGTGAATCACCTACTGGCCATGCTTCTTTTGATGCCTCATTTATATACAATGTCCTCATTGTATATCAATACAGAAGGAGTCAGACTTCTTTCAATGGTGCCCAGTGACAGGACAAGAGGCAACAGGCACAAACTAAAACATGGCAGTTTTCCATCTGAACATCGTGAAACAATTTTGTACTGTGAGGGTGACTCAGCACTGGAACAGGCTGCCCAGGGAGGTTCAGGAGTCTCCATCTGTAGAGATATTCAAAAGCCATCTGGAAATGGTCTTGGGCAAATGGCTCAGGCTGGCCCTGCACGAACAGGGGTGTTAGGCCAGATAACGTCCAGAAGTCCCTTCCAATCCCTTCCTGTGAAACACTACTCTAACTGATAAAAGACTAAAGAGGGAAAAAAAAAGAATAGAGGAGTAATTTAGAAAGATTAGTCTTTGACAAGAAAACTAAACAAAAGGTGCCTGAGCAACTACAGCAGCAGAATCCTTCTGGTACATTTATTTATAACAAGTACTCAATAAAATATCTAGGAAAAAAATAAACCAGAAAGAGGACATATGCATCCTCAGATCATAAAGGAATTAGCTAGTTAATTTATGAACTACTAACAATTAAATTGGTACGCCAATTAGAGCAGGTTCTGAGAAAGGAAAAAGTTCAAAAGGCAAAAATATGGACTACCTTTTCCTATGGAAGTCCAAGGAATTCTAGTACTTACTCGCCAGTACCTCTCACTTCTCTTCCCAGAAAAATAATGGAATAAATGCTATCAGGAAAAAAATCTGTATGAACCCAGAAAGAGATCAAGAACATACTAGAACCACAAGCAACTAAAACACAAATAAGATCAAAAGATCTTAGGATAATTGAGGTTGGAAGGCATCTCTAGGGTTCATCTAGTCAAGCCTCCAATCCAAAATAGGGTGAGCTGTGAGATCTGACCAATTTACAAGCAGTTTGGTCTTGAAAATCTTAAAACACTGCACAACCTCTCTGAGCAACTTGTTTGAAAGTTTGACCACTCTTACTATGAAAAAGCTTTTTCCTTGTCTCCTATCTCAGCTTGTACTGTTTCAACTTCTATCCATTATCTCTTCTCTTCCCATCATGCAGCACTATGAATAGTCTAGCTACAGCTTCTTGTTGACCTCCTACTATCAGGTCCTTCAGAAGCTGTATCTTCTCCAGGCTGAACAAGCCACAGCTTCTACTAAAGCAAATCCTTCAACCCCCTGACCATCTTGGTGGCCCTCCACAAAACTTATTCAAATTTTAAATTTAAATGACAAATCCTGGGTAAGATACCTAGCCCACTCACTTCAGGGATACCCATACTACAATGGTGAACGGTCTTCGCAGGTACCAACTTTGTAGAATAGTTTGGAATCCTTCATCTTAGAGAAAAAACATGTAAAAGACAACATTTCAAAGATCTCCCTATTCAGAAGTGAATATAAAGTTTTGCTTAACTTTTATTTAAACTGAAGCCCCACAACTATATTTAAAAACCTAATTGCATTTCCTAACAGACTGAAGCACATGTTAAAATGCTTTTCTGAACCTAGGTATAAGTTGTTACATGTAGAATATAACCTATAACACAACTTTATATCTCATTATAGTGCCTTTCAAAACTTTACCCACGAATTACTCACATTTTCCCAAACCACAGACAAAAACTGCGAAGTAATTAAAAGACCGAAACAAAAGGTAATGGAAGAACATATATCAAGTCTGGAAAGAGGTGGCACTGGACAAAACAGAGTCCACTCAGTATTACTTAAGATTTCCATTAGCTAGCCATGGTGACAGATAAACAGCACTCACAACTGTAAATCATATTGGACCATTATGAATGCTAGCGACAAAAAAGTGAAATTCATTGTAAAGTAGTCTGAAAATATCAGACTATGGAAGCCAACACTGCTTGCTTTGCTATACAAAGTTCCCATTAAAACAATAAGGTGTGCAGAATTTGGCTCCTGGATATAGGAAATAAAGGAACAAATCCAGAGCCCATTTGAGTCAATAGGAGACATTCTTCTGACCTCAATGGGCTTTGGATATCATCCAAACTGAGATTCATTCTGGAAAAACGCAAGCTGAAGGAAATAATAATTCAAAAAATATCTGCAATAGAGATGTTTGGAAAACCTGGAAATCAAAGTATACCTATGAAGCTTTGTGTAGTATGACCAGATCTTACAAACACTGTTACAAGATTGTACCTTATATAACAGCTTATTAGTCTACAAATGAAGACAGAATAAAAGAGAGAAGAATATAACTCATTCCATCCATTTAGGGAGCATAAGTGACAGGGATATCCCATCACATTGCAGGCAGGTTATTTTGTACAGAATTTACAATGTGTCAAGCATCAAATAAAAGCATAGCACTTCAAGGTAATGGTCTCATTTGAGCAACCACTAATTTCTTAGCTCTTCTCACAGATACAAGTCTGCTAGTATCTAAAAAGATGAAAGGCACACATAGTTTGCAGATAAGAATTTATGGTGAGATTTCAATACGAGGCAAGTGTCACATTTGCCATTCTGTCCCCTTTTCATTCAAGACCAACAGAGACTTGCTGATGTCTTTCCCACTATACACAAATATCTTGCACTAAAACCAAGGACACCCTTCCTCTTTGGTGAAAGGACACTCACTTCCATTCTCCCATATACCTTGCTGCTGTCAGATGGATAACATTTCTAAGAACATACATGCAACTCAGTAGAACGAAGGTCTGACTCTATGCCCAAGATCAAATTGATTCAGCATGTGCAGCACAAGCTCTTAAGCTACCTATCCTTAGCAATTATAGCAATTATTTTCCTGCAATAATAGGAAAATAATACGCTGATAAATTGATAGACATCTGCAAGCACATGCTGTGTTGCATGAAACTATTAGAAGACAATTACAAGCATAATCTCCTCCCCTCTAGCTTTCAATCCACAGGAGAAGTTATTCTGTCTCCATTTAATCAGCAAAAGAGCTAAGAATGGTTTGCATAAAGAAGAAACTGATTGTATTGAAAAGCTCTGGCAGCGTGACTAACCCATCTACTGCAGTTCAGCATAGGTTGGTCCTTCTCTGCTGTCACTACTGTTAAGGTTGAGGAGAGGAAAACCTTATTTCTCAGAAAATAAAATATAAAACCAGAAACTAAATACCTTCCAAGGACTCCAAAACCCAAACTCCAACAGCAGCCATGTGTGGCTAAACAAAGAAGATTCATCAGGTTTTGCAATCTCCTGCTTCATTGGCCTAGACTACCTCAATATATTTTTGGATTGTAAGATAGGAAAAGGCTGAAGACAACCAGGCATCCCGGAATAAATGTATTAGAAAAAATAATTATCAAATTATTACCGTACAGATGACAACGCTACAGTTCGTTCTAGAATGTTTGTACAAAGTAGATTATGTATTATTTAGCACCATCATCTCTGTTTAAGAACTTTCTGTTCTTCAATTTTAAAATTAGTATTTTTTTTTAAAATTGTATAGCTGTTCCTTCATAGAAAATGTTGGGAAACATTTTATGTCAAAACATCCATGCTTATGTTTCATATATTTTGGGGGGCACTTCACTTTTAAAGCTTATTTGCTTTTGCTAGAAAATCATGTCTCAACATGACTGTTTTGCTCAGTCTTGTGAAATCCTGAGCACTAATTTCTGCTGACCCTTTGTGACATCACAAAAACATCGGTGGAAAAAAGTCACGTTAAGGATTCATTCATACAGTCAGGAAGGAAAAGAAGCGCACGAATTTTAAAACATGAAGGTTGTGAAGAAAATTCCTCAACAGTACAAAGGAAAAGAGAGAAGTTGTGGATAACATGGTACAGAACAGAACACTTCTAAGTAGACTCGTTTGCAAAATCTTCTTATAAAGCTTCAGTAGGTTTCTTTAAAATGTAGACTCCTATCCTCTTACTCTAAATTCTGGTTGATTCTTTAACACTGATATTGGAAAAATCCAATATCTTGCCTGAGAGCCCTAGTTTCAATTAACAATGTTGAGTACTTTTTTTCAGATACAAGAAAAGAGTGACAGGATTATAGACCACCAAATTGTTGGTATTTTAAGAATCTGACAGGCTCAGCACCATGTGCCATTCTAGCCTCTCTGTGTATCCTTTGTGGTTAAAACTCTTAAGCACTTTAAATTCTTTCGGTCAGTATTTTTTTCCTTTCAGGGCAGACAACTAGAAGCACATTCCAAGTAACCATTTATGGTATATAGAAAATTATAAGATACTAAAATCACCTCTTTGAAGGTGTTTCCAGGCTTTGGATAGTAAAACAAATATTTTTATTTATAAAAAAACCCCCAAAGTTCTTCCTTTAAATCTAGAATATAATTATCTATGTTCCAATTCAAATGAAAGGTAGTAGTAGCACAAAGACACAGCAGAAAAATACATGTCAAACCCTAGGGCCTTGGACAAATCTCCCATCACACTTTGGTGGCAGCTTTGCCTCATGAAATATGGGTGAGCCAGACTTGAAATAAGCAAAGATTTAACAAGCTACACTAGCAGAATCACCTATGAAACAACATATAAAATACTTATTTATGGAGTCTGAAAAATAATGATAGTGCAGTGAATTATCAGCACCAAAGTACAAGTCCACTAACAGAGAAGCCCTCAGACACATTTATCCAGATACAATCGAGGACCAAAAAGGTGCCTGAAGAAGCAGATTATTTTCCATAATATTTGATACAGGCTGGAAGAAATATGCAAACAAATTGTTCAAATCATCAAGCTTTGGCAAACAAAACTGACTGTAGCTTTGCATAACTTCATTTACAAATGGCTCAGTCCTCTCACATTTCTTCTTTTCCAATGAATAACACAAAACTGTGGACTGGTCCTGTGCACCCTATCTAGGTGATGTGGCTTACAGTGAAGAAGAGGCCAGCACTTCTGTGCTGCAGCCAGGAAACATAATGGCAAACACATTCCTTGGAACACAAAACCTTAGTAAGAGCTGGTGGACGAGTAGCCCAGCAGACTGTCCCACTCAACAGGCCAGTGCACTGGGAGGCAGGGGTAAAAAGGAGCTGCCAGGCACCTGCAGCTGTTATATCAGGTCGTGGAGCAGGAGAAAGATTCTGGCACAGTGCTAGGAAAGTATGAATATATACCTCTATCTGTGGGGGTGCATCCATGCAGGAGCCAAATCTATGAGTCTCACACTCAGTGCACAAAAACTCAACAGCTCATATGGGTGGGTAAAATCTGTATCTGTGTAGAAACTGCACGGGATGAAAGCTTTGCTGTTCTGCTGAGGAATCTGGTTCTCCTCTATACCATCTGTGCACCCATTGTGTGGATTGCTTGTTGAGCTTTTTGTTTGTTTGTTTTTTCCATTCAGGAAAGATACAGAAGTCAGTAAAAAGAATGTGCTCTAGGTCAGTTTAAATCTTGAGCTATTCTTTTTTGCCTTCACCCTTGTTAATTATGGATTTCAATTTCTTACAAGAGTTAAAAAGAAGATTCTTATATAATTACTATTTTCTGCAATTCATTTAATTTCAAAGACAATAATTTCTTTTCAAAGTTTCTTCACATTACTGATGGCAGTGGAGAAAACCTGGAAATACAAAAAAGGTAAAATTCAAGATCTGTTTTTCCAGTGTTGGTTCTTTGAAGCTGACAGGAAGGATATCTGTATGTGCATGTAATACACACACAGTCTGTTTGAAACCTAATGACCATGTGATAGTAAATACCTGGCAGATCCAGACCTCTAAGCGGATGCCCCTATCAGGTTTGTGCTAATAGCACTAACACCATGCATCTCTTTGCACGTATTCTTACAATCTACACACAAATTTGACTGAAGAGATCTTAGCAACAAGTAAATGCAACCAGAAAAATCATATACGTTTATACACACATTAAACATTTATATAAATATGCATGTTCTATGTGCATCTAATAAACATATTTGCCCTCCAAACATGCTGTGGCAGTCACAGAGTGAAATTTGACACCATTACAAACAAAAGGGAGCCTTGAATCATTAGAGCTCTGCAGACTGCAGAAGCCCAGAGGGGCTCCCAAGAGAATCTTCAATAAAAATACGGATTATAGTGACATCAGGGTGAAAAAAGACATTGCTCCTATCAGCTTCTCACGAAGCTTCTCTTGACTTACAGGAAATAGAGCACCTTATGCTCTCAGTCAGCAGTAAACAGCACTGGAAGAAATGGACTAAGAATTGCATAAACATTGGTAAATGTCTTACAGGAATGTTTTTTAAAATCTTGATGTTCTTTTTTGGCTTCTGGGGTTTTGGCAGGAACTCCAGCCTCTAGACCCATTTCTACACACTTTAATGACGGGCTTGATTAAGAGACAGTAATTCCCTAGCTATCTTTTTATTGACATGAACAAGGGTACAATGCCAAAATCAAATGATTATGTCCTAAACCAGTGGAAAATCACAGATGCAAAACCATGATGGAGTCTTCATTTTCAGGCTTCATGTATTTCTACTGTTTTCCACTGTATACAAGGTTTAAAACTCAAGCACCACCCAACATGGCCTTGCAGGAGATTACCTTCCACCTAACAACAAGCAGAAGCAAAAATGTCAGCCGGCATCTGCCCATGAGGGAATTACATTGAGGTCCAGTTATATTTGTCCCACTAACTTTGCCTGCCAAGTGAGCTAGTTTCCCTCAAATGTGGATTTAAAGGAAGAACACAGATGTTGGTTCTAGGATAAACTAAGATTCCTAAGGAAAATTCTAGACAATGAACTGTGTTGCAGTATTCAGGAGTTAACCTCAAAGCAAAACAAGGCAATGTGCTTATAAAAATTAACTTGCTGCCCTCCAACCTTCTCCTACAGAGGATTCCAAATTTCCAGCGAGGCAAAAAGGATTTACAGGCACATAATGTATCCCAGGACAGGCCTTTATACATATACATACATATAAAACCAAAGTTGTTCCTTTACATCTAGAATATAATTATTCAAAGCTCACCTTATCTCAATGAAATGCAACCATTTCTGAGATGACTCTTGGAACTATTCAATAGCAATAGGGCATAAAATGAAGCTTTTTCCAGCAAAGCAGAATGTGGGCAAGGCAGCGTGCTCAGCACTTATAAAACGTACTTGAGAGTCAATACTGATCACAAATTCTGTATCTCTCAAAGATTACTTAAAGTCACAGAAAAACTGATTTGGGAATTCTGCTTTTCATAACTGAGAGGCAATATAAAGAAAACATCCTTGCCATCCCCTGTACTAAACGAACAACACCAAAATTCAGACTAGTCAACCATTTTCTTCTTTCTCTCTCTGTCAGGCTGAACATTCTGTATTGCAGGAGAAAGTGAAGCTGTTCCATGGCCTGCAGCTCTACCACATAATCTTTTGCTGGCATAAGAAATGTTTCTATGTCAACAACTTAAGAAGCTAATGGAGCATTTGTGTGCCAACATTAAAGTCTCTTTTTACCTGTGAGAATACCATGCTTTCTAAAAGCCTTGCCTTCTGACTCTATGACTTGGTCTTAGGTGATCCTGCTGTGGCAGGGGGATTGGACTAGATGATCTTTTGAGGTCCCTTCCAATCCCTAATGATTCTATGATTCTCATAGGAACATAATCAAAATCTCAGAAATAGGAGTTTGTGGCAGAAACCTCCAAGTTTTGATCATGATTACATTATTTCTTCTTTTGAATATATCCCAGTGTCCATGTGTACATAATTATGTATGTTTTCATTTCTGCTTTACTATTTTATTTGGTTTAAAGTCCATCTGATTTTCATTTTATTATGAAATTGTAAATATTTTATTTTTCATTCTTTGTTAATTTTGTGGCCATCTTTACCTGGTATTTGCTGACTTTCCCCTTCACATGGTCCTTCGTGCTTCCTTAAGGCATCAACCCAGTTTTGTGGTGCTGGATGGGGATGCAGGAAGTTGCCAGCAAAATTCTTGATGTACGTACAATAGAAGTCCTCTCGCAACCCATTCAGGTTTGCAACAGATGATTCTGTGTGGTATTTCTGCATACAGTGATAAATTTTATCCAAGACTTAATTCAACTCCTAGTGCATTAATAAAGTCTTAATTTGTCTCAGTTACTTATTACATAAGTATTATATAAGTGTTATCTATTATACCCATAGGTATTTCTCACATGATGTGATAATGTAACAAGTGTGTTAGATACAGAATGAGTGCATATATCACATTTTCCAGTATTCCAAGTAGCACAATGAATTCTTAAATAATCTGGTACTGGCAAACACTATTATGGAAACGGAATAAAGTGTAGTTGTCAAAAAATTTACAAACATCTTTTACAAGAAGCATATTTGTGTTTTATTGTTTTACTTAATTTTAAAAACACTTTTAGACTATGATACATTTTATGCCTTACATATTTTCATCAATTCTCCCTATATGAAATCTGATCATTCATTTACTGTGCTAGAAATCCAATATTGTGATAATTTTGAAAAATGAAATAGTGAAATGAACATACATTGAACCCCCACAGTCGAGTTTCATTGATACAACAAACTGCAAAACCCCAAACCTAAACATGGAATCTGAGAAATATAAATTATGGTGTAGTTAACATAAGGGTGATGCAAAATGCACTGTTGTCTTTTGGAGAACAAATGAATCTCACAACTTAAATGGAAGGTCATCAAACTGAGATTCTAGTACAGCAGACAAAAAAGTTGAAAGACAATATAAACTGTGCAAAGGTTACTGATGGTGCAATGCGTCTTCAAACATTGTGTTCACCTCATCTTCAAAAGACGTTTAGTTGAAAGAGAAAGGTGTCAAAGAAAAGTAATGAAAATGTGGTCAAAAGGCACAACATGACCCTACCATAAGAAGAAGAAACTGAAATGAATAGGTGATAATATGACACAGACAATCAGATAATGAAATTTTGGCAGCACAGACCAAGAGCAGTTATGTTTGCAGTGTGGTTTGACAGGAATTCTCAGCAAAGAAATGCATAAAGGAACTTTCGTGTATCTGATCGCTGCGTAACAAAGAAAGAAAGTGGAGGGGGTCAGTCATAACCTTCAACAGCCTGCCAAAGTAAACAAAAAGGTGTTTGATTTTTAGCCAATAAAGATGAAGTGAAAAAATGAAGGTTGGAAAGCTTTGTGCAGAGCTTTTTCTGGCAGAGAAAGCCAAAGCAATGTGCTTGATTACTTATTACTTTGGAACAAGACAAATTAATAACAAAATTAAAGTATTTTTTGAAAAATAAAAGATACAACATTTTAGTCCTTCAGACACATGCTGAAGATGCTTAACCAAAGTACAGAGAACTTTGGAAAAGTGGAAATCCAATTGGAAAAGCGCACTCTTTGTTATGAAATGCTGTTTCCTGTGGGAGCTGAACTCGGCTACGGGATTTAACTTCCAAATGCATTACCAGACTACCTAGGATAGACTCTTCAAGAAGAGGCTACCAAAGACCACTGATGTGTGACAGTTACCAAGGCAGAGTAACGAAATTTTTCTGGCATTAACCCCTTATGCCTGTTTGCACAGCAGGATATAAAACTTCAAGGTAATAAATCCCAACAAACACATTTTGACACATTTCACAGTATGTTAATTAATATTTGTCATAAATGTATTGGCCATCAGCCATTGATGGCCACCCATCATCACACAGTTTCCTCAAATCTGTTCCAAAATTAGTCCTCACTCTGCTTCTGCATATGCATAAATGATCAGAGTTTCCTCCTTCTCTGGAAGTGGATATGGCAGTCCGACCACTGCATGCACATTATACTTGTTCTGAAACCATAAGTTAAGGCAACTGGCAGTAATCTGATGCTGGAAAGACAGTATTTCTAAAGTGATCCACCATTTATGGGCCATTCAAAGGCAGAAGTCCCTAGCCCTAGAAGACTATAGTACATTGTAAACCAGGAAAGTCACAATGACCTTCCAGATTCATCCTACTGCTGTCTGTCTGTCCATCCATCTCTAATTCCTGCCTGCGTTTTTTCCTAGGTATTTAACTATTTCTTTGGTATCCTTTACTGGTGGGAAGGTAAGAAGATGATTGTTGTTAAAAGTATTAAAGCCTAGCAGCAATCATTTTTCAGTGTTTTAGAAAACATCGCAGAATCACAGAACATCGGGGATTGGAAGGGACCTCAGGAGATCATCTAGTCCAATTCCCCTGCCAGAGCAGGATCACCTAGACCAAGTCACACAGGAACACATCCAAGTGGGTTTTAAATGTCTCCAGAGAAGGACCATAAATAATAGTCATATTAAATCTTTGACACACTGTTTGAAACCATGACAGATCACTGACTGCAAATACTCCCAGACTTTCTGTCATCCAGGCAAGGATGAAACTTAACACATCACCTCATGTCAAAAACTGAAAGGCAGAAATCTCAAAGATGGAGAATTATTGCAAGACTGTCTTACATTCTCCACAGGACTCAATATCATATCAATTAAAACACACTTATCAGGATATTTTCTGTACCTTTTCACTAAATAGATACATCCTTACGTCCTATGAGATGCCCTGAGAATGGAGGAGTCACTAAATAGTAAGCTGAAGGAGTTATGGAAAGGAAAAAAAAAAGCAATCACAGTATCACAGTAATGATAAGGTTGGAAAAGACCTTAAAGATCAGCCAGTCCAACCTAAAATGTCCACCTCTCGAGCATCTGAGGAAGAACCAGAAGTGGTGACCATTGGAAGTCCTAGAACCATTCAGTAAGAAGTATTTAAAAATAAATTTCAAAATATTTTTCAGTGACAGGTGTACATAGTCCACATACTGATCACAGTGTTGAACAAGGGTAATACAAGCAACAAAGTCAATTTTAAGGAAAACAAAACCAAGCAGTTTGCTCTTCAAGCCATAGATCCGGTAACAGTTGGAAACTGCATCTCTTAGATATTTCTTACCATAATGACTACTTGGAGAATTTACTAACTCAAACAATAGCCACAATTAGCACTTTTTAAGGACATATCAAGGTACTGAGAGAAATCTAACATGAAATTTTAAAAATACCCAGTCTTCTGTTACGTTGGCTTATCACACTCCACAACTGGAAAAGGAGTCATCTTTTCACCACTTTCCCAGGTTTCCAGAGCGTCCTGGTTTCCCATAAATTGTTGTGTCTTCATGATTTTTAGTGACACCTGCAGTTCTCCAAGAAAAATGCAGTGAGTAGTTTTTTTTTCCCCTGCAACCCCTGCTCTATCTCATTTATCCACCACTAATATGGCATTGGGCACAAAACTAAAGGCGAAGCCCAACATTTTCCAGGGGCTCTTGGATCAGCACACCAGGACCATTGGCAGTTAGCATGTCTGGGACTTAGACCAAGTCAGGGCAGTCTTTTGCAATCAAAGAACTTAAAATTATTTTTTGCCTTTGGCATCCCCATGACAGCTGCCCAGTTCATAGAATCATAGAATCATAGAATCATAGAATCATGGAATCAAAGAATCATTAGGGATTGGAAGGGACCTTCTAGTCCAATAACCCTGCAACAGCAGGATCACCTACACCAAGTCACACAGGAACACATCCAGGCAGATCTTGAACAGCTCCAGTGAAGGAGACTCCACAACCTCCCTGGGCAGCCTGTTCCACTGATCTGTCACCCTCACTGTGAAGAAGTTCCTTCTCAGATTTATGTGGAATCTCCTATATTCCAGCTAACAATCATTGCCCCTTGTCCTATCAGTAGATGACATCAAGAAGAGCCTGGCACCATCCTCCTGACACCCACCCTTTATAGACATTAATGACATTACCCTCAGTCTCCTCCAAGCTAAAGAGATCCAGCTCCCTCAGCCTCTCCTCATAAGGGAGGTGCTCCACTTCCTTCATCATCCTCGTTGCCGTATGCTGGACTTCCTCCAGCAGCTCCATATCGCTCTTGAACTGAGGAGCCCAGAACTGGACACAATACTCCAGATGTGGTCTCACCAGGGCAGAGGACAGGGGGGAAAGAACCTCTCTTGATCTGCTAACCACCCCTCTTCTGATCCACCCCAGGATGCTGTTGGCCCTCTTGGCCACAAGAGCACATTGCTGGCTCACAGTCATTCTGCTGTCCACCAGGAACCTCAGGTCCCTTTCTCCTAAACTACTCTCCAACAGGTCAGTACCCAACCTATACTGGTACCTGGGCTTGTTCTTGCCCAGATGCAAGACTCTACACTTGCCCCTGATATACTTCATTACATTTCTCTCAGCCCAGCTCTCCAGCCTGTCCAGGTCTTGCTCAATGGCAGCAAAGTCTGCAGGGGCGTCGGCGACACCACCCAGCTTTGTGTCATCAGCAAGCTTGCTGACAGTGCATGTCAATCCCTCATCCAAGGCATCAATTAATAGATTGAACAGGACTGGTCCCAGCACTGACACTCCACTAGATACAGGCCTCCAGCTAGACTCTGTCCCATTGACCACAACTCTCTGGCTTCTATCCTGCAACCACTTCACCATCCACCTCACTACCCGATCATCCAGACCAGACTGCCTCAGTTTGGCTGCAAGGATGCTGTGGGAGACTGTGTCAAATGCCTTACTCAAATCAAGATAGACCANTCTCTCTTGCCTCCACTTCCTCTGGAGTCTCATCAGTCTGGGGCTTGATATCAAGACAGCCCCCAGAAGTAGAGACAAAGGCAAAGAAGGTGTTCAGTATCTCTGCTTTCTCAGTATCCTCAGTCTCCAGGCACCCACCTCATTCAGCAGGGGGCCTACGTTGCCACTAGGTTTAGTTTTACGTGCAATGTATTTGAAGAAGCCCTTTTTGTTGTCCTTGACCTCTCTTGCAAGGTTTGATTCTAAGGACGCCTTGGCTTTCCTAGTTGCATCCCTACATTCTCTCACCAGAGCCTTATAATCACCCCAGGTGGCCATCCCCTCCTTCCATGACTATAGGCTTTCTTCTTCCTCGTCAGTTTGCCCAGCAGCTCCCTGTTTAACCACACAGGTCTTCTGGCTCTCTTCCTTGACTTCTTTCCTGTTGGATTGCTCTTTTCTTTTGCTTCAAGAAAATAGTCTTTGAATGTTAAGCAGCTACCCTGAGCTCCTTTACCTGCCAGTACCCTGTCCCATGGGATTTCCCCTAGCAATTGCTTCAAAAGGCTAAAGTTGGCCCTCCTGAAGTCCAGGGTTGTAATTCTGAAAACACCTCTTCAACACAGCTAATGTGTCTTAAGCTACAGAGTTAAACAGCAATACCCAAGACAGACTCCTAGTCTGTTTAGGTACTTATCAACACACTGTCCACATCCTAATCTCACTTCTTATAGCTCCTTCTCATTGAATGTCATATTATGTCATATTATGTGATCTTTCCAATGTGAAGACGCTTTTCTATTAGCAATCTGACATTTCCAGCTCTGTCTGCTCATCACTGTAGACTAATCCTTAAAATTAATCATTGTTAATTTTATTTAAACTGTCTGTATGTTCTGAAGGCTTTATTGCCTTTTAGATTTTCACATCACAAATTAGGCATTAAGTAATCGCCTTTCCTTAAGCCGTTTCCCTCTTGGAGCAATGTTTATCTGAACAGACAATGGCTTGATAAATGTTCTGGAACAGATTAATTGTTTACCACTACACATCATAGACTTGTTTAGGCATGAAGAGATACTGCTATTCTGTAATTCAGTAAAAGAAAAACGCAAGACACCCAAACAGAGAATCATAGTGTTGTTTAGGTTGGAAATGACCTGTAAGACCATTGAATTGAACTGTAAACCTAGCACATGCAATTATTGTCTTCCTTGTTTACAAGACACACATTCTAAAACCTATTTGGCAAAGCAGTCTGGAATCATTAATTCTTCTGAGGATTATATTTCTAGGAAATCTATGTACAGAAGCTTCTTCTGTAATTCATACTGACACCTTACTAAATCCTAACTAAATATTCTGGATCAAGATCATAGTTGCAGCATTCCTTAAACAAGGATTGTCTGAATAAAACACTCTTATAATGTTTAGATCTACAGAAAATACAAAAAGCAGCTAATTTAATGTTTCCACAAAGCCTGTGATTAAGGTTAAATTAAAGTACAATCAGTATCTATGCAGCAAAGTTGTGGAGGCTTAGATGGGGAAATTATGTGCATGTCTTAACACTGCCTAGACCAGATATATTAGAGAGAGATTCCATTTTGTTTAGAAGACAAGAACATAATCCACCCTGAAAAACTAATTCTTTCCTAAGAGTTAATGGTAATGCCATCAAATAAAATATCATAATTAGGCACTACTGTCTGTCCCTTTCAGTAATTAATTAAATCTAATAAAAGACAGTTTATTCATTCTGAAATTCTGGTTGACTTCCTCTCTTGGGTACTTGAATTACATATCCAAGCCAGAATGCCTAACTGGCCAATTATTTACATAATATCTTTCAGTAGCCAGAAACTCCACCCAAAAACTGAGTACTGAATGTAGAAAACAGGAGATCCTATATCCACTGCATGTTCCCTAGCTGGGAGGAAACGTAATTGAGAGACCCAAAATGAGTAATGCAATGCCAAGGCTTACAATCTTCAAAGACTGTGAAGGCACAGACCATCTAATACTAGTAATTAGTAAAACATTGTTCACTTTGCAACAGAAGACTTTTGGCAAACAGAACTAGTCTAAGAACTATTAAGACAGTTGAGTGGAGTTTAATTTTGGAAACAAAAATGAAGGAACGGTTAGACAGCAAATTCTCAACAAGTATTGCATGTCCTAAAGGAGCCAGTGGTCTACAGCTATTAAAAATGCCACTGTTGAACAGGTAATGGAATAGAATTGGAACTTACATCTGCCACATCAAGAACAGTCTGGAACAATGTGATGTGTGAGAGATCATCTGCCCTACACTAAACAAGAAAAGAAAGTTTTAAAACATAAGAACACAGAGCATAAACCTGCAGAGCAGTTTGAATTTGTGTCTAGAAAACAAAGCCACATAGTTCAGGAACCAGCACTGCAAAGGTGTTGAGAATATGCAAGTCCACTTAGACTGAGAAAGAAGGCTGATCACAGTTCAGGTAGATATGCCTGAAGTAAAACGTATACATCCCACTGGGTACTGATGATAGTTTAGGCTCACTGGCATGAGGAGTTCTTTTAATGATCAGACAAAACCGTATTTTCTCATCATTTTAGCAGAATGGTTTAGATCCTGAAGTAGCAAACAAATTACACTCCTGCAGCCCAAGACAGCTGAAGAGATTCTAAGCATCAAGGAGGAACTTTCAGCAAGTAGAACCATGCAGGCAGTGCAATGTGTACAATGCTGATGACAGCCAGTGTAGCTTTGACAATATGAACAATGCAAGAAGCAGAGCTACGCAGTCAGGAACATTCAGGAAGCAAAGGCAAATTAGCCAGTGTGGATTGTGTCCTACCATCTTCTGTGGATGTTGCCAAAGCTGGTAACAGCTGCGTAAGAGTCTGATGCTGTAGCAGACAAGCACTGTGAACTTTCAGCATTTCCCCCATAGATTTGACTTTACAGTGGGTTATATGATATCCCTGGTGCTACTACGAACACCTCACTCATATGATTAATCTAAGTACTCACTCAAATGATGCAAGAAACATTGGCTTTGGTGGCATGCTTAGAAGAAAAAGAAAAGCCTTATTAACTGATTTGAGAATAAAACTTCAGAGACTAGCTGCCTTTTGCACAATGTTGCATCTTGAACAACCAGCAAAGAGAAATATTGTGAGAAACATGGCACCAATTGGTGATAATCCAAGAAAATGGTGATCATCCCCTGTTCTCGGCACTTATTGAGGGCTCATCTTGAGTACTGTGTTCAGTTTTGGGCATCTCAATACAAGAAGGACACTGACAGGCTGGAGTGTGTCCCAAGAAGAGCAATGAAGCTACCAAAGTGCCTAGAAGAAAGGTCTAATGAGAAGCAGTTGAGAGAACTGGCATTTAGTCTACAAAAAAGGAGGTTGAGGGAAAACCTTATCAGTCTTTACAACTACCTGAAATGAGGTTGTAGAGAGTGGGGCTCAGTCTATTCTCCCAAGTCGCTAGTGATAAGACAAGAGGAAATGGCCTCAAGTTGCACGAGGTGAGGTTTAGGTTGGACATTAGGAAACTTTCTTCACTGGAAAGAGTGGTCAGGCATTGGAACAGACTGCCCAGGTATGAGGTGGAGTCACTGTCCCTGGAGGTGTTCAAAAAATGTGTAGATGTGGCACTTGAAAACGATTTAGTGGGCATGGTGGCATTTGGTTGATGGCTGTACATGATGATCTTGGAGGTGTGTTCCAACCTTAATAACCGTATGATAATTGAGAAAAGCGAGGTATCCTACACGTATATTTGATCGTGAAACATAACTTTCATGTGTTCTGTACAGTTGAAATGATGCTTTGAACTAAATCCTCAATACAGGAGAAGTAAAAGAAAATATATTCATTGAAAAAGATCTGAAAAGAAATTCCCTCTCAACAAGAGAACTTCCTTGTATGACATATAAAGACAACATTTTAGAGCTTGGATGCCTGGGCCATAGCAAGCTATTGTAATAGCCAACATGGAGCCATTTCAAGAATTTGTGGTTCAGGGACAGATATCAATTACAACCAGAGGGCATATATAAGACAACACGTTTTCCCCAGCAACAGTAACCTTTCAGGTAGAGCATAGCCTCTTAAAAGGTTGATCATGCAGTGAATGTAAACAGCAGCATTAAATATGAAAGGCATTTTTGGGGGCCTGTTTCTCCAAATAAATATTTAGGGCAGATGCTAGACTTAGAGCAGAGAAAAAAATTCTGGAGACTCTTCCTCATCAAAGAGTCTACTGAATAATAGGACATACCAGGAGAAAAGTCTGACTTACTTCAGCTGATTCCTCTTCCCACAAGATAAATTGCACATCTGTTCCATAAGCCACAACCAATGTAAGACGCCTATAATATGAAATTATTCAAAGGAATAATGACACAGTGATTTCTGGGTGCACATATTACCCTTAAAACTGCTCACTGTTAATGCTCGTTAAAATTTGGCACTTAAGTAGGGCTCAAAATGTAAATAGTGCTAGAGTTCTTGTCTCTGTAGTTGATCATACAAAAACCCACCCCAGATGGATGGGTTTTTCAATGTGTCCAGCTGGGCACTGGCGTCCTTGGTCCTGTTCTCTGTCAACAAGGCCAGAGCAGAAATGACTATTAATTTCCGTAATGCAGGATCTAATTCTACAGGTAACAGTAGAAAAAAGACTGTCATATATTCAGACAGATCTTCAGTCAAAGACCGCTTGTTTAAGGATAGTATTTTTTCAAAAATCCTGTGTCAACATAATAAAGGGTTAAGCAGAAAGACTTTAAATCAAAATACTTATCAGTTCTTCCCACATTTATCCCTATTCATATCAAGTTTCCTCAAGAAAGAGTGAATTACTTTAACAGTTGCAGCTGGTACAGAAGGTATTTGGAATAACCATTAATTTCTACAGCTTCATCAGTGATTTAAACAGACAAAGGATGGCTCAAGTTCCATTCATCTCTTTCTCAAGTAAGTGCTTTTAACCAGTAACATGCCAAAATAGGAGATTAAATAGTTTGGAATTTAAGAAAGGATTGCAAAAAACATAAACTACATTTGAGCTGATCCAAAACGTAGAATGATCAATTAATTGAGTGCCTACACAAACTTAGAAGTTTGACAAACACTAATTTGCTTAATTACTTTAACACTATCAGCATATGGACTGGCTAGGAAGAAGTATTATTGGTGATAAAAATTAGTCAAGACAATACAATCTAAAACTTACTGCCAGCATTTGCAGAAGAATGATACTGTACTGAGCAACAGGAAATAAAATTCATTAACTACAAAGACAGTATCTCTGATTCTGGAATTTCCTGAACTAAAAACTGCTGGAGCTGGAAAGAATATTCTGACAAAGTAACAATACATCACTGCCCTGTTCTAATGGGTTTTTTTCCAACAGCATTTTATTTTAGCCAGTATCAGAGACAGGAAACTGGCCTACAGTAACCTCCGGTATAACCTACTAGTGTTCTTAAACTGGATAATGGGTACATAAAATCAATAAAGGCAGTGTAACAAGGTGAAAACATATATAAATATGATCTCTTAACTGTTACAATAAAAGATGGTCTTGGAGTCATTACAGACAATTCTTTGAAAATAGCATTTCAATATGCAACAGGATTGAAATTTTGCAAATATGCAAATTTTCACATAGGAACAATGTAAATACAGTGGATGTTCACAACTATTATAATTGTTTATACCCATTTTATGGAAGGAGCTATTACAAGTTGAAACAGATTAGGAGTTAGAATTCACAGAAAGACCAACCACAGTAATTTCCTGTAAAATTCTTACACCTTCTTTTGAAAGCACAAATGTATCAGCCATCTTCAAAGACAGAATGCAGGACCAGATGTAATTTTTACGTTCAGATGAATACGAAGTGCGCAGCTTCAAAGTTACGATTCTTTGCGATTTCTGAAGAATTTTAATTTCATAGAGCTACACATTATTCCAGCCAACACATTTATAAGGTTCTTGTTTATTGTTCTCTATTGTCAATATTTCTGAAACCTGGTTCCCAAGACTATTTCTTTAAAAATGTACTACTTGTCATGTCCCACTGTTCAAGCATACCCATGTTTTATTATTTTTTTAAATTCCAAAAAGACTTAGGCACACTGAGTAAACAGATTTAATAAGCTGAACTCAATCGCAATTTCTGCAGTTATATTTTTTGGCAGAAAATGCCTTTCTCAGTTTCTATTTCAGTAAGAGTCACTTAATACAACCAAAGCTGAGCAGGCTTTGATCCACAATTACAAAGTTAAAATATATGGAGAAAGAATAATGCTGGGAAAATGCTCTCTTGACAAATACAAGCTGGAGCAAATTAATCCCACTGATTTCCAGCTCTTAAGCATTCAAATCATGTCATCATTGACAATACTGAAATAATTATTAACTTTTATATAAATACAATTAAAGGTCTTTGGGCCTGCCAGTAGGATTGGAAACTATTGAAACTTCCATCGTATAAGCAAGTTCAAAACCAAAGCAGCATCTGACTACAGTTGTAACCTAAAGTACTTTGGTATAAATATATATATATATATATAACCCAAATACAGGTTCAAGTCAGGTTCTTTGATTCCATACGCATGGATATACACACATTCTTTCAATCCACCCTTCTTGAATGCAAGAGTCACCACAAGTTGAAGGCGGTCAGTGACTCAAAACATGCTTAATGCTTTGCAGGATGTGTCTATCCTTATTTGCACCCTTGCATTTGCTTCTTTTTTTGCCAATTCTACTAGTAATCTCCCTTACAACAAAAAAAATGGCCCAAAACCCACTGAGGCCTACTAATGTTTTCCCTGAAAAAGCTGCATAGTCTATGTTCCCAATTTACTAAGTGGTTTCTACATTCTATATCATCAGCTTTAGAAACTAAGATAATTCTGAAAAACAGAGCATTAAAGTTTCCAAAACAGGGCAGTGAAGTTTTTACTAGAATTTGCAAGATTGGAAAATTCTTCAGTAAATACAGTCCCTGAGATATTATTCTATTGTAGTCTGTTACAATATCTCTATTTGTTTTAAAACATAACAGGACTGAATTCTCATGGCTTGTCATCCCTAAAAGTGGAGTAGAGTTTATCTTTGTCATCCAGCTCCCCTGGTTTTCTTCAGACTGGAAAACTGTCCAAAACTTTCTGTCTATGTCTTTAGGATCCCATTCAACACAAACAACAGCATTAAGCCTGATGGGAAAACATGATCTACAGCTAGATCTAGTTCTGACAGTCACTTAGAATGCACAGCTCTATCAAGGAGCCCGCAGCCGTACAGTAGTTTACGTACAGCAGCTCTATAATTATAGTGTTAGTGAGGACCTAGACAACTCATTAATATTCAGGACTTCATTTGTGGATCATCAGGTCAACTATTACAATATAATGCAAATCAGCCATTATTGACTGAAAGTTGCACATTTATGTTGCAAAATAAAGGTTACTTGAATTTTTTTTAAGTTATTTGTTCCTGAGCCCATAAAAGTGTTGAGGAACCACATTTTAACACTTAGGCTTGAAAATATTAGTTGAGATGTTTTGGACTTTGTTCTCAGAGATCATACTGCACTTAACTACATAAACACTTGCTGTATTCATCCCTGAAATTCTTTTTTCCTGAAAGTAGTAATCAATAAATATCCCACAACATTTTAGAGGAATCGGGGTGGAGGATCACCCATTTGAAATCCGAACAGTGGAAACAGCAGTGCAGAAGGTTTCTTCACTACTGGCTTGTTAACCAGAAAATTTCAAGGAGACAATTATAAGGAAGAAAAATTCTTCTTCCATTTGAGAGGCATTGGTTATTTAAAACTCAAGTGGTTTTTGCTTTCTACAGGAGCATCATCACTTTATGCTTCAATTACAAGTAACTGAAATATAAATTGAGTTTTTATGTCTTTCCACGAGTCCATTGGTAGCTATGGGAAGGAAACTTCTAACAAGACAGGTAAGAACACATCTACGGTGTTATCTGCCACTCGGCATATCCAAACTTCTTTAACAGATCAAACAGATCTGACAGATCAAATCTCCTTTTTAGGCCTCTGTTTAGCCAACGTCTGCAAACAGATGTAGTATTTCTTATCAGAATAATCATACACTCACTTTGGATGGTTGGACTTGATGATCCCAAGGGTCTTTTCCAACCACAGCGATTCTGTATTCTGTACTTACACATTCTTAGACTGGCACTAAATAAATTAAAAACACTGCAAACAACTTGCAGATTCCTTTTTTTAAAGTCTCATTACAGCCTACTAGCAAACAGATTCTCAGTCATAAAATTATACTGTTACCCACATATTGATCTATACATTGAACATTTTAAAACCTCCATTCTTAGAGTGAATTATTTTTGTAATTTGGTACTATATCTCTCTGAGCAGCATCTCACTACTGGTATTTGCACTAGAACGTGTATCTACTACTTCATTAGTATTAATGCATGAATAAGTTTTTATATTAAGATTTAATATTAATTTTGTATGAATATTTTTATTAAGAATTAACATACTGCACTGCTCATTCCTTCCAATAAAGCAGTGACAGGAATTTGAAAAATGCTGAGCAGTCTCTTCTCACATTTGACATTGGTGCACTGCTGCTGATCTCAAAACATGTAAGTGATCCACAATTCCGACGTGTTTTCTTTTCATAACTCTCACACGCATTATTTAATAACTCTCCCTGTTTCTATAAGTAATGGGACCACTGTTCTACAAATGTCCATTCAATTTTTTAGAATTTGATAAATGTAGAAGTGCTAATGAAAAGTCTGGTTGTACAAGGATGACCACATCACAGACTCGTCAGGAATATGAAAAAAGCGGAGTATTGTGACTAATGCTGTTAATGCCTCTTTACACAAGATTACAGAGTCACATTCTCAAATCCTGAGGGGAATTTGGCTTAGTAGCTCACCCTCTTTGGTACTTTTAAAGAACAGAATGTAAGGTGCTAAAAGCATTTATTTGGCAAGTCTGGGACACTTCTGAGGGCAAAATAATTTAATAGTATGTGGGTCTAGGCATAGAAAAAAGTTTGGAAGGTAACGAAGACACTGAAGAGTATTGAGATTAACAGACATAATGATACTACGGAGTCACATTCCTCATTCCTCAAAAGAAATGTGATCAGTAACAACCTCACTTCATGACATGTTTCTCAAAGTATCTACTTGCTTATGTTAAGTTGCAAAATTACTAAGAAAAATTAGTATCCTAAAAAATAGATATTTAGTGAAAGAATGGTTAGACTGTATACTCCTGTGGGGTTTTCGAAACTCTTGTAAAAAAAGTATCAGTAGGAATGAGTTTGGTTTAGAACCTAATTAAACAAACACATACCATACAATAAGATTATAAATTTTTGCAAGTACAACAGTTTGTATTCTCAAACTGTAAAGAGGAATAGTAGAACCTAATTATTGTCTTTTAAAGATATGGAAATGAAGAACAAGCATTATGTCCTGAAGAGAACAGGGACTGAGATAATTACTCAGAAAATTTAAGAATTAATATTATTTTAGATTATTATAACACTACAGCATTACTTGGTTTAAGCAAAATGCTTATTATTTGTAAAGCATCTAGTCCTGCCATACTCTGTTACCAGTAATTTTTTTAGCACTGTTTCCTAGGAAATAGCTGGTCAAATACAGAAAAAGCACTCCTTGGAAAATCTGTGTGGATCTCCTGTCCAGTAGTCCTTCTATTACACAATATTTTTTACCATTTTTTTTAATTTCACATCTGTTTGTTAACTTGTTAATATGAAAATGATAACATTTCATGTTACAGGAAATCATAAGTTTCTTTAATTCTAGAAAGACTAATCAGTTGACAAAGAGTCTAACTCAGCAGAGGATTCTGTTGTCTGTAGTTCTGCATCATAAAGGCTACTTTAAAGCTACATTTCACTGTTCTTCACTTTTTACATTTTTAAGGTTGTTATGCATCCTCTTGAATTCAAATAAATTCTCAGCACATGCTTGTATGATCCATTGAATTGCTATTAAAAAGTAATTCTTACTACTTTTTAGGTATTTACTCAGACAGTATTACCTGTAAGAGTGAGATGATACTGAAGGTTTTGCATCAAATCTAGCATGACAGTAACTGAAACCAGTGAAGATTTGTTGTCACAGGTCTGCCATACCATTGGTCTGCTCTCTCTCACTTGAGATGTCAGGGCTCCTTTTTAAGACCACTTACTTCCAGATGTATGGGATAGTGTCAGCGGACACAAAGAGAAGGGATAAATCCCAATGGTATAACTGAAATAGTAGTGAAAGAATAGCCTCCACAAATCAATCCCTTGTTTCTCCTGTCCTCTACGACATACGGCATTTTCATTTCTTTTATTTTCAGTCACCCACCAGAAAAGGAGACATTTTACCTGCACAATTTCTTAGCCAATGGACTAGGACTCTGTTTGTTGCCTTATTCAGGGCCAGCTGATACCCTTATTCACACTGAAGGAGACCTGTCCTAATGAGTAGAATTCAGTGAAGCCATTTGTAACGTGTCATGTGCACCATACAAAAGACCTAACGTTCTCATCATTGCACACAACGTGCCATTACACCACAACAGAGGCTGTTGTTAATGGAAGTGGAGTATAACTCTGCTAGACTGCGAGTTCACATTCTCCAGATCATTAGTACACGACTGTTACTTGCATATGACATTATTACTCTTCAATGAGTCAGAAAGACATTTGACGATTTTCGTTCCAGTATGTATTTACAGATTTCTATCAGAAAAGAACACACTGCCATTACTGCACTCTTTTTGTACCAGCAGGCAGCCCAAATTTCAAAGAGTACATAAAATAAACTATGTTGTAGGTCAGAAGAGAAGGATGTTATCCAAGGACCTTTGGCTATCGTCCAGTGTTATTTGTCCTGCTAATTCTATTCTGCAGAGCCAGCAGTTAGGTCTCGTTTGAAAATATGATGATAAGAAATTTTGTGTGCTCTTATTACAGAGCTCTTCTAATATCTATACTTCAACGGAACACTGAAAAAAATACTGTACTGGAATCCTAAACCATTAGACTACAATGTTTCACGGCCAAATATAACATTTTCAAATGTTTCTAGAACAGTCCTTAAACTCCTTTATTTGTGTTTGTGTTGTTGTTGAGCAACATTCTTTCAATTATGAGCATGTGAATTGCAAACGATAATTAATATTTGTTTTACTGTTTCACTTACTGCATTAGCACAACATTTTTGTGAAGAAAATTTTTTGTATGGTGCATATTCCCTTTTCAAGACAAACTATATACAAAGATAACAATGTGTTCCAGAAAACACTGATAGAGTCATTGAGTATGCTTTTTTCAGTAACACAATGTAAAATCAATTTGGTTTTAGTCGAGAAGAACACTAGAACACATAATGACCCATGTAGTAGTAAACTCCATCTTCTTATGCCCTTAAGTTATTAGTTCTAAATAGAGTCACAGAATCATTGGGGATTGGAAGGGATCTCGAGAGATCATGCAGTCCAATCTCCCTGCCACAGCAGGATCAACTAGACCAAGTTGCACAGGAACACATGCAGGCAGGTTTTAAACGTCTCCAGTGAAGGAGACTCCACAACCTACCCGGGCAGCCTCTTCCAGTGCTCTGTCACCCTCACTGTGAAGAAGTGCCTTCTGATATTTATAATACACAGAATCTAGAAACAAATAATTTGATCTAGGTGATCCTGCTCTTGCAGGGGGATTGGACGAGATGATCTTTCGAGGGTCTAATATTCTGTGACTCTGTGAAGGGAGTCAGCCAAGAGAAAATAGAAACAGGAGACAGATTCACCTGGTGATACCGGCCTATTGAAGAAATGTGGAGTGAAGATCAAAGTTTTTTCACTCTTTCTACATCACAGGCTTATTTTAACATAGCTTGAGAGATAAAGAGCATTGTTTTGATTACCTATGATGTAGGACCTATTTTCATGCAAACACAGCAGAGCCTGTCACTAACAGAGTTTCCTGTCACAGATGCTCACACGCCATCTCCTACAGGTGTTGTTTTTCCCTACCATCATTTTTCACTTATTTATTTATTTGCAGAGCACTCATAGCAGAGGAAAATTTCTAAGACCTCACTGACAGTGAATACTTTTTTTGTCTCCTTTCAGAGAACTGGAGGGAAAAAGACAATTCAGTCCTCACTGGCCATTAAAACATTGGTAACAAACAGCCAAAAAAATTACTGACTGGAGTATTTCATAGTTAGCCAGTCGGTAACGAAAATGTCTGAGTCTGTTTTGGGGTGATTGGACAAACGTACTTAATTCATGAAAGACTGGCTATGATCTGCTATTATATTTTGTCACTAGCAATATGAACTGGAAATAAACTGATGAATCAGAAGCAAAAAGCTCCATAACTCACCACAAGTCCCTGAATAACATATTGCAGGTGTAACAACATCTGCATTCTTTGCATGACATTTTAAAAATAACACTGTTACAGAGTTCCATGGGACCCTTACAGGGGCACTGCTTATACCAGTAATAGTTTTTTATTGACACTTTAAAAATGGTTGTTGTCTCAGTCAAGATAATTATGTCTACAGTTGTGTTGTGGCAAATTTTACATATTCGCATTTTAGTTTATACAATTATAGGAAATACTGCTTGAAAGGATGGTGGAACAAATACTATGACTTCTCTGTGTATGTGAACTACCCAGATCTCCTTTGGTCCAAGTAGAGACCTGATAGGGAAAAAAAATAGCACACAAATATGTTGCCATATAAATTGAACACTAGGAAAGAGATACTATATTTTTATGGTTATACTTCTGGGTTTTGTTTTTAAAGAAAAATCACACAAATATTAAGAAAATATTTACCTTGAATTCTTTATGCAGGTATCAGAAAAACAACTTGGCATAGTAAGATCAAATACACTTGTAAATTAAAGTAAGTTTATAAAGTAACTTTCATGAACGCTATAGCACATACCAATGTCAGCATAATCTCTTTAGTGTCCACCAACTCTATTGTGTGGTACATTAAGTGGTAGCATTTAAAATGTACAATCCCATCTCCTAAAGTGTGTTTGCTGACTGTCTGGGCATGGTGAGGGGAAACAAAAGCTTTGTTAAATTTGCTATGCAGCCCTCTAACTGGACCTGATATACAAATGAGCTGGCTGTGTGCCAAATGGCCTTTGAAAATAAAATCAGAACAATACAATTAACACATTCATTCCCATCTGCTCTGCTTATCACTTCCAGAAATCTCTCCATACAAAAAGCTGGAGATGTCTCTTTAACTGGGTCTTCTCTGTTTACTGCTTCCACTTTGCCCTTAATTTATATGAGGCATGCATAAATTAGAAGCACGGTAACCTCTTTATTCCCCAAACACATTACAAAATCTTTAGATAAAATTTCTCCAAAATATCTCCACATGTCAAAAAAGTCCCACAAACAAAAAATATCAACCAAGCAAAAACACTGTCAAACAAACAAAACCAAAAACACATCAAAAAAATAAACCCCAAAGAAGCACCGTACACAGATAAATTTCCAGGCTTCCAGAGAAGAAACTTCTTTAGAGGATGACAAATCATTTCATGTTTTCTAAGGTCTATCTTCACAGTAAGCAAACACCTCTTTGGTCTAGACTGGCTCTTGTAATGGGTAAGTGTGAAAAACTAATACATTGAAATCTTGAAGTTTATTCTCTTAAACATAATTTTGCCTTTTTTCATTTCTCCTTAAGCTATACACTTATTTTTAATGTATTTTTAACATTTTTTAATGTATTTTTAACATTTGAAACTGAAAATAGAACATAAGAATATTGTATGTGCTTGTGGACACCAATTTCTAGAGGTACTCTCACCAATGACAGTTCGATTTTAATGCCCAAGTACAGTCAAGTAGACTAAAAACCAACTATTGATCCTACCATGTGAAACTCCACGCCTATGAACAACCTGCTGTAGCAGAATACAGCAGCAGAAGTTTGATAGTCCGAAAAAATCACAAGAAATCATATATAGACTGTTTTATAGTGACATAAAGACACACCTAGTGCAGCTGATGTTGGTGAAACATAACTTCATATCGTATGCAGCACTTGGTTAGTTATTCCTGACCATGTCATGTAAAACAAAACTGAGTAACAACGCGGCCAACACACCAGCTGTTTAACAAACACACGTCAAGCAACTTCGGTTAGAGACGTGTGCTAACTCGTGCTGCCACTAGAGGGTACTGTTGTCATACGGCTACGCACCCACAAGCCCGCTGATCTTCAAAAGCCCGCGAAAAGAAAAGTTCTTGTACAAGGCTGAGGAGCGCATTGCGTCAAATGAAACACCTTCAGGAACTGCTGCCACTAAGAATAAGAAAGGAAAGTAGGAGAAACTGTCATCTCCTGCAGCTTTACCTGATGCAGTACAGCTCTAAGTTTCTCCATGTTCAGAATAAGAATTTCCAGGGGAAAAAAAAATCTTGAATCTAAATTTAGTGTGGGGATGAGGTGGACGTTCTCCTTTAATAGAAGGCCAGAAGGTATTCTACACACTTGCTTCCAGCTTGCTTCCAGATGAGTTAGACTTATGCTTGACACATGGAACATTATATTATTCAGAACTAGAAAGCAGTTTTCCTTAAAGCCTATTTTAGTGTTCACAACACATTATTATTTTATTAATGTGACAATAATTGATGTATTTACTCAGTTATTTTGTATTACTTTGATTTTGGAAGTTATTAGGTGTAGCAATTGTTAGTATTCATAGAAGAGCTCCATCCAGAGAAGAAAACTAATATTAGAAAATGAGAACTACAAGAGAAGACAGAAATTTTGAGAGAGTGCAGGACTTGACAATTCTTCTGATACATTAAAGTAGTTATAAAAAGTTATTAAAGTTATACAAAGTTCAACGAGGCTATAGGCAGGGTCCTGTACCTGTGGACAAATAATCCCATGCACCAGTATGGGTTAGGGATTAACCTGTTGCCACCATTCTGTGATTCTGTGATTATCTACTGCTTAGTGTCCAAGAAAAGCAGCACAGAAAATACTAGTAAAACCTTGATAAGAATTAGAATGTGGAACAAACCTGCAGTGCATAGGAAGCCAAGCAAAAAGCCCAGAGAAGGCTATAAAACCTTCCTTACCAAAGGCTTTTCACTACATTTAAATGTGCTTGTTATATATTATTTAGGGAAAAAAAACCTCAATCACTTACAAGAGCAAAATATTATCCTGGAATATCTTTTCATACATACACCACCTTTCCTACACACTTATAATTCTTTCATGACCCTAAACTGTTGTAAGACAAACTCTACTCACTTGCAATCTCACTAAAACAAATACAAACTGGGAACATGGTATTGCATCAGCCTGGACCACTCATGTTGTTAGTAATAATAACATATCCTTTTCAGAAAAAGGGATCTGGACTAGATATATGCAAAACCTATTCATAATTAAGAAGAAACTGTCACTTTTCCTGGATTTTTTAAATTGTTATAAACACCTATGACTCAGCACACTTTCTCTTTCGTATTGTTCCAAAATTCACCATGTAAACAATTATCTTCTCTCTTCTTACCTACCAGTTCATCATTAATATTCTCACAAGTAACAAGTGATAGGACAAGAGGAAATTATCTCAAGTTGCACCAAGGGAAGTTTAGGAAACACTTATTTATTGAAAAGGTCATCAGGCCGTGAAACGGGATGCCCAGGGAGGGGGTTGTATCCCTAGACACATTTAAAAGTCATGTAGATACAGAGCTTAGGGACATGGTTTAGCAGTGGGTTAATGGTTGGACTCAATGATCATTAAGGTCTTTTCCAACATAAAAGTTCTATCATTCCATGAAAAAGTAACTAGAACAACAAAAACCAAACCATTCAGGTTTGCCACTCCACAACACAAATATTAAACAAGTCTTCCAAACTAGAGTGATTTAAACTGCTAGGATTACATATTTATTATATTTCATTATGTCATCTTATTTTAAAATTAAGTAAATCCAAGTAATTTTAAATCCAGAAAACTCCAATGACATTTTACAGATATTTCCTTGTGAACTGCTTTTTTATGCCTTATGTATGTAGAGGTAAAATCACCTTATTGTGGTTGTTATTGTAAAAGTATTTTATGCCAGTTTCAGTAGACCTTAGTAGCAATGTATGTTAATAATCAAGCCTTACAGTTTAGTATCAGTGAATTATATTTAAGCTATGAAATTCTGTACAGGATCTCCACACTCTAAAGAAAACTATCAGATCTTCTATACTATGAAGTGTTTCATTCAGGTAAGGTATTTTTCTCTTATGACTGCTGAAACTTCTTTAAAGTTGTATTTCTCATTTCCTTGCAAAATAATTTAATTTTCTCTGAAACTTTTAGATGAAATTACATATAGCTGTTGAAATGTGCCAAAGACACTGTTACTATAATCACATTATATCATTACATGTGAAATAACAAGATACTTGTTTGAAGGCCTAAGTGTCCAGGTACATTCAGTTTTGGTTTTATATGTACACTATTAAGCAATTGTGAATACATGACTGGGGCAGATGATCTTTTCAGAAACGGCCAACAGCTTTCATAAAAGAAAGTTCAAATACACTGTCAACAAAGATATTAAACTCTGATCTATTCAATATTTTTAACAAACATAAAGGCTTTTTTCTTGGCTTTTGTTTCGGTACGAAAAGCTGAAACTGAATTTCAGGCTCTGAAGAATGACCATTAATCAGGAAGCAAGTTGAATTTTTCTTAAAATTTAAACATCAAGTTGCCTTAGGGCAGATTTTGGTTTGTTTAAGGAATTGATTGGGGAAGTTCCTTGGGAGGCAGCCCTTTGTGAAAAGGGGGTCCATGAGAGCTGGGTATACTTCAAGAACGTATTCTTGAAAGACAAAACCAGGCCGTGTGTCGTAAGATGAGTCATGGGGAGAAAGACCAGCCTGGATGAGCAAGGAAATTTTGAAAGAACTAAGCGAGAAAAAGAGGATGTGTCACCTTTGGAAAAAGGCTCAGGTCAATCAAGTCATGTATCGTGGAATTGTCAGGATGTGTAGGAGGAAAATTAGAGAGGCAAAGGCCCAACTTGAACTCAGGCTGTTCTGTTAAGGACAGATATTGATGATGGGATGGAGTCCATCATGAGCAAATTTGCAGATGACACCAAGCTCAGAGCTCATGTTGATCTGTTGGATGGTAGGAGGGGCCTGCAGAGGGATCTGGACAAACTGGAGAGATGGGCAGACTCCAATAGGATGAGTTTTAACAAGTCTAAGTGTCAGGTTCTACATTTTGGTTATAACAGTCCCAGGCAGAACTATAGGCTGGAATGAAGTTCTTAGAGAGTTTTCAGGTGGAAAGAGACTTGGAGGTACTAGTGGAGAGCAAACTTAACATGAGTCAGCAGTGTGCCCAGGCGGCCAAGAGGGCCAATGGCATCCTGGCCTGCATCAAGAATGGTGTGGCCAGCAGGTCAAGGGAGGTTATCCTTCCCCTGTGTTCAGCACTGGTTAGACCGCACCTGCAGTATTGTGTTCAGTTCTGGGCCCCTCAGTTTAAGAAAGATGTCGAGGTGCTGGAATGGGTTCAGAGAAGGGCAACTGGATTGGTTAAGGGGCTGGAAGATAAGTCCTGTGAGGAGAGGCTGAGGGAGCTGGGTTTGTTTAGTCTGGAAAAGAGGAGGCTCAGGGGTGATCTTATCACTGTCTATAACTATCTGAAAGGTGGTTGTCATCAGACAGGGGTTGGTCTTTTCTCCCTGGCCACTGGAGACAAGAGGTCATAGTCTCAAGCTCCCATCAGGAAAGGTTTAGACATGATATTAGGAAAAATTTTTTCACTGAAAGAGTGATCCGGTCTTGGAATGGGCTGCCCACGGAGGTGGTTGAGTCACCGTCCCTGGTAGTATTCAAGGTTAGGCTGGATGGGGTGCTGAGTGGCATGATCTAGATGTTAGGATTACTGGGTTTATTTGGATTTAGGTTGGACTGGATGATCTTTAAGGTCTTTTCCAATCTTATCATTACTATGATACTGTGACACTGTGACTCAGCTAGCCTCTCGCTGGGCCCCCCTGCTTCACCCCCCCACCCTTAAGATCCACTCCAGGATGCCATTGGCCTTCTTGGCCACAAGGGCACATTGCTGGCTCATGGTCATCCTGCTGTCCACCAGGGCCCCCAGATCCCTTTCTCCTACACTGCTCTCCAACAGGTCAGTCCCCAACGTATACTGGTACCTTCATTTGTTCTTGCCCAGATGCAAGACTCTAAACTGCCCTTGTTATAGTTGATTAAATTTCTCCAAACCAGCTCTCCAGCCTGTCCAGGTTCTGCTGAATTGCAGCACAGTCTTCTGGGGTGACAGCCACGGCTCCCAGCTTTGTGTCATTAGCAAACTTGCTGACAGTGCCCTCTAATCCCTTATCCAACTCATTCATGGATAGTTTGAACAGTAGTGGTCCTAGTACCAACCCCTGGGGGACTCCACTAGACACAGGCCTCCAACTGGACTATCTCCCATTGACTCTCTGGGCTCTGTCCTGGAGTCAGTTCACAATCCACTTCACTACCCGATCATCTAGTCCACACTGCCTCAGTTTGGCTGTGAGGATGCTGTGGGAGACTCTGTCAAACACTTTACTGGTGTCAAGATACCACATCCACGGCTTCGCCATCATCTATTCACCTGGTTATGCCCTCATCAAAGGCTATCAGGTTGGTCAATCATGACTTCTCTTTGGTGAAGCCATGTGGACTGTCCCTAATGACCTTCTTGTCCTTGCTGTGCCCAGAGACAGCACCAAGGACAAGTTGTTCCATCACTTCTCCTGGGATGAAACAGGTAATGCTAATCAGTCTATACTTACCCGGGTCTTCCTTCTTACCCTTTTTTAAGAGTGGAGTGACATTTGCTATCCTCCAGTCCCTAGCCACCTCTCCTGATCCCCATGACTTACCAAAGAGTGTGGCCTAGCAATGACTTCTGCCATCTCCCTTAGCACTCATGAGTGCATCCCTTCAGGGCTCAAGGATTTATGTTCGTTGCTCAATTGATCCTTAACCCAGTCCTCATCAACCAGGGCAAACCCTTCTTTTCTCCTAACTTCCTCTAGGGCCTCAGCAGACTGAGGCTCACCAGGACACCCTCCAGAAGTATAGACAAAGGCAAAGAAGGTGTTCAGTATCTCCACTTTTTCTGTATCCTCTGTCACCAGGGCACCCACCTCATTCAACAAGGGACCTACATTGCCTCTAGGGTTAGTTTCACCTGTAATGCATTTTAAGAAGCCCTTTCTGTTGCCCTTGACCTCTCTTGCAAGGCTGAATTCCAAAGAGGCCTTGGTTTTTCTAGTTGCATCTCTACATTCTCTCACTAGAGCCTTATAATCATCCCAAGTGGCCATCCTCTCCTTCCACGACCTATAGACGTTCTTCTTCTTCCTTATTCTGGCCAGCAGTTCCCTGTTTAACCACAGAGGTCTTTTGCTCCCTTCCCTGACTTCTTTACTATTGGGATGCTCTAATGTTGTTCTTGAAATAAGTAGTCTTTCAACATTAACTAACTATCTTGTGCCCCTTTACCTGCCACTACTCTATCCCATGGGCTTTCCCCTACCAATTGCTTGAAAAGGCCTAAGCTGGCCCTACTGAAGTCCAGGGTTGTGATTCTGCTAGGTATTCTGAACATTTCATATCCCTCTAACTCCCCACCTCATCTGTAATACAAAGACTGTATCTGAGGTTGAGCGTCCTTCAGATTTTGCTTAAACTAATAAGTCACAGTAGTGAAATATACCATTCTGAGCAAGTTAGTTTTGGTAAAAAATTAGTTTAGGTAAAAGCACTACAATAGATGTAATGATATTGATAGCAGCAATAATGAGACAGTTTGGTTGACTTGAAGAATTACAATAAGACTGAAAAAAAAAATTCCTCCAAAGCCAGTTTAAGATCCATCTGTACCTGTTTATCTATTCAAAATCTTTAAAGGTTCTTACAGAAGGAAAAATACCTGAACAGGAAAAGACTACGCTGGTCTTGGTGCTGCAGGTCAAAAAAACCCCCAAAGACCAATCAGACCAGCAGGGAGACCAGTCTGCCTCAAATCTTTACAGATTTTGTAAATCATGCTATCAATTTCCTGTCAGGCATTGGCTGCCATAAGCTCTCTTTGTTGCTATAAACTATTGCTTATAGCTCCTTGGTCCCTGTGTACGGCAGTAATACAATCTCGAAGCCACAAAAGCATGAGAATGGCAGATTTGTATCAGAAACAGCCCAACCTTTGGGTGTTTTGGCCAGTGACACTACCTGGTAATAAAAAAATAAGAATCACAGATTAAAAAGAACATTTATTTTGCAAATGTCTTGGATCAAAGACTGTCTTGCCTTTGGCTGCAGGCTTTAATTCTGACAACTTTTCAGATCATATTGTTCAGCAATTCAAAAACAAAACTACTTGGCCAAACAATAAGACTATAAACTAATAGTTTAAATATCATATGTTCTAATGCAATAATTTTATTACACCTGGTGGAACTGTTAATTAAAAACATGTTAAAAACCACTGTCCAAACCAAACCAAAGTTTCTAGTGATTTTTGGCCATTTTTCTGCCATTGACATTTCCCCTGACGTTGACAGAGCTGTACCAATTCATATACCAGCATTCAGCTAAGTCCAAAACATTCCTTTACTTAATTCATAGCCCTGAGTGATTAGATTCATGTAGTTACGGTGCAACTATATCAGAACTACATTAGTGTAGTTGTCTTAGCCATAATACCTATGATACAATTCATTGGTTTTTGGTCAGACTCCAGCTTTTGCAAAAGTATTTTGAAGAAACAATAAAACATATTCATGCAGTAGAGTCTTAAGCAAAAAGCTAAGCAATCTCATACTCATGGATCAATTTTTATGTCATGTCATATATTTTAATTCATTTTATCCCCTAAAATAACAAGGAACTCGCCATGGCTACTATGGAGATACTAGAGCTCAGAAGCTAAATAATGCTGAGATAGCTCATAACTAACAGCAATATAAAAGCTACAGCACAATCTATGAATATATAGTATGTATATTATATATAATGATGTCCTCTTCTCAAATCAACAGGTGGACACTGAATGGCTCAAGTGACTGGTAATGAGATACACAGCTTTTCATCTCAAAGTAACTGCTTCAGATCTGCATCATGTTGATCATAACTGGAAGCTACTATTTCACAGGTATTCAACAGCCAATATGTAAGAACTGACCTTAACCTACCTTTTCCTGCACAATTTGGTTAACAAAGTAGGTATGCCGTTTCCAAACTCAGGTCAGGTCAGATTATCCTTTGATGTCTAAAGGTTAAGCCCTTCAAGTTTGAAATCCAGGTACAAGTGGGATGACGGACTGTCATGGGCTGAATGGCCTCCATTGGTACTTTTGGTTGGTGCTTGCATTCTTAAGCACTCCAACCAGCTCTCAGGTAGAACTTATCAGGCAGTGAAGCAATTTTGGGGAAAAGGAGAGATTTTATTGGACCCACATCCAAGAGAAAGAAAGGAAAAACCCAAAACAAGTGAACAAACAAACAGAAACTGCACCACAGTGCCATTACACACATTCTGAGAAGATGGGAGAGAATTATGTAGTGGTCTTTGGCTTCAGATGGGAGCGCCGGGGGGAAGAGGCATATACTGCAACAAACAGCACTGAGAATGCCTCCGGGACAGAGGCTCCCTCCAGAACACAGCAGCTGCTCCAAATCGTCTACAGTTTCTTTCTTCTCACTTTCAGCGAGGTCTTCAGGGCATCACGTGGCATGGCCGGAAGATGGGGCGGGTCAGACAAGCATAGCCCTCGGGTGGCAGCAGGTACTCACATGCAACAACACACACTCCAACCTCAGTCTCTTGGCAATTTGCCAAAGGCTTAAGACTCACAAGTCCCTTCAGCTTCTTTGCCACACACAGTCCAGCCAAGTAATGAAGGAAAACATCAAATGCTCCCTGGGCCTGTATGTACACAAATCCATGGGCCCTGATGGGATGCACCCGCGTGTACTAAGGGAGATGGCGGAAGCCATTGCTAAGCCACTCTCCAACATCTTTTCTAAGTCCTGGGGATCAGGAGAGGTGGCTAGGGACTGGAGGATAGCAAAGGTCACTCCAGTCTTCAAAAAGGGGCAGAAGGAGGACCCAGGTAACTATAGACAGCCTCACCTCTATGCCAGGAAAGGTGATGGACCAATTTGTTCTAGAGGCTGTCTTCAGGCACATCAAGGACAGAAGGGTCATTAGGGACAGTCAGCACGGCTTTACAAAGGGGAAGTCACGCTTGACAAACCTGATAGCCTTTGATGAGGGCATAACCAGGTGGACAGATGACGGCAGAGCAGTGGACGTGGTCTATCTTGACTTGAGTAAAGCATTTGACATAGTCCCCGACAGCATCATCATGCCAAACTGAGCAGTCTGGTCTGGATGATCGGGTAGTGAGGTGGATGGTGAACTGGCTGCAGGATAGTGGTAAGAGAGTNTGCTCTTGTGGCCAAGAGGGCCAACAGCATCCTAGGGTGGATCAGAAGAGGGGTGGTTAGAAGATCAAGAGAGGTTCTTCTCCCCCTCTCCTTTGCCCTGGTGAGACCACATCTGGAATATTGTGGTCAGTTCTGGGCCCCTTAGTTCAAGAGGGATATGGAGCTGCTGGAGGAAGTCCAGCATAGGGCAACGAGGACGATGAAGGATGTGGAGCACCTCCCTTATGAGGAGAGGCTGAGGATCTCTTTAGCTTGGAAAAGAGGAGACTGAGGGGTGACCTCATTAATGTTTATAAATACTGGAAGGGTGGGTGTCAGGAGGATGGAGCCAGGCTCTTCTCGATATCGTCTAGTGATAGGACAAGGGGCAATGGTTGTAAGCTGGAACATAGGAGGTTCCACATGAGAAGGAACTTCTTCACAGTGAGGGTGACAGAGCACTGGACCAGGCTGCCCAGGGAGGTTGTGGAGTCTCCTTCACTGGAGGTGTTTAAAACCTGCCTGGATGTGTTCCTGTGCAACTCTGCCTAGGTGATCCTGCTGTGTCAGAGGGATTGGACTAGATGATCTTTCGAGGTCCCTTCCAATCCCTAATGGTTCTATGATTCTATGCTGAGGGATTTCAGTGTAGCCCCAAGTGATGATATTTAAAAACAAAGTTTATCCATCTTGAGGCATACAGTAAGAACTGGTATGATCAGAGGATGCAAACACAGCAGAGAAGTAATATTTGTATTGTGTATGTAAAAAGGCTGTTGAAATGCCTGCGGAAGACTGCAAACATCCCACCACTTAAATATGGGCAGTCAGTCCCCAGGGGGAGCAACCCAAAAGATGCACTGATGGAAGCTACTCCTTAACATTTTGATCAGGAACCATGACATACTCCTGAAACAAATAAAAAATCCAGTATATGCATCATCTGGGAAGGTGGACACTTCTGAGCATTTTCAGAACCAGACTCTTATGCACCTACAAACGTCTGCAGGATTAAGGCCCAAATTTGTCCTTCAATCCTTCCCACACTGAGATAAAAATATATACCTATATTGACTATGACAAATCCTAAAAAAAGCAGGAAAAATTATGAAGTTTTGAAAGGGAAAATCTTGTTTGGCATCAACAAGAGGTACAATTAATCAGGTCTTTTCACTCATTCTATAAATACCAACTTAAAAACTATAAAAATGACAATGTAGGAGTCTTAGCTGCAGTCACCTTTATGTTACTACACTCACTAATCTGAATGTTCCCTTTGAAATCATGTGGGGAAAAGGAATTAATAGGAATATGGCACCTAATGCACCAAAAATCCATAATACACAAAGGCTAAAAATTGCACCAAAACATACCATAATACTCAACTTGAAGATGGAAAAGAATTATGAAAAATAAACTTGTACCTTATACACTATACAAAAAGTAAACTAACAAAAAATAGCGGGAATATGGAAACAGATAATCAGTGTTTACCAATTTGAGTTTATTTCTCCAGAAAGATTCAACTACATGACATGTAGCAGTCTTGCTTTCAAGACTTATTTGCTTCACTGAGCAGAAAAACATAAAATTATTTGTATAAAGTGTTTTAATGTTATTATTTTTGTATTCCACATCCCTATGGAATTTGGATACCAAGGACAGGAGATGACACATGAGGATGTGCAGCCTCAGTTTAGACAGAGAACAAACTAATAACTATTTAACATAATTCATGGTGGGCAGAAATAAAACCCATGCTACTGGTTTCTGAAATAAGTTTTTTTCCTAAAGTTGAATATACGGGCTTTACAGCTTTTGATGTTGGGTTGCATAGAAGGAGTAACTACTGCAGGTGCTGATGAAGTAGTTTATTCTCTCAGCTTGTTCCTTCAGAGAAAATCTGGCAGTTTCTCTACTCTTGACAGGAAAATTACCTTAACTACTACTTTGGTCTGTACAAGCATGGAAAAACTGTTTAAATTTGAAACCATCTATTTCAGACAGGATGCCAGTGGTCTTTCAGTTTAAGTTCCTTATATACACCTGACAGGGAGTGCCAGAAAACTGAAGAGATCTGCTTCAGTCAGTAGAGAAATATTTTCAGAAACAGCATGCCAATGTTTGAGAGTTATGGATGACAGTTCACTGGCTTCTCAAACCTTGTCTACAAGTGCAGCCGCATAGTTTTACTTAAGCCAAATTAACAGTTTGCTAGCAAAAGGTCTCATTGTCTCCTGTCTTACCTGCTCAGTTAGTTTTCTGCCATTTTAGGAAGTTGAACCAGCATATTGCCTAATTAAAGAGTGCATGGAACGCAGTAATATCATACAATGAAGGATGGACAATATTACCCCTATCACAGTGACAAGGCATGACTGCTCAAATGCTGGAAAGGAATTTAAAAATTAAAAAAAATCCTGTACAATTGGAAGGAACTGTGTAAATATTCCCCTTTCTTTGGGACACTGGACACTTGGCTCAGTTTCAAGCTATTAATTATCCCGGTGTTTTACACAAGACTTAAAATTATTTGGTTATTTAACTTTGGCAAGTTTGGGCATTTTAATCAATACAGTGAAAAATGCAAATTGGTAGCTACATACATTAGTTTTTGGTATTTTAATTACAGAGATACCCCAATTAGTAGGAATCTGCTCTGGTTTTTGAAAATATCTTGTTTGCATGAAACATATTCAGAAGGCAACGCAAATATTAATATAGTGATATCCACACTTGTGTTACATCGTCTTATTCACATAGTTAATCCTGGTATGTAGCTGAATAATTTGATTTACATTGTAGTAAAACTACAATTTAATCTTAGCACAGCATTAAAAGGTAAGCTACTTGCTTTATTCTTGTGTCTTCTGAAGACACCAGAGCATACAGGTGGAATGATTTTTATCTGTAAAACACCTACTGATTATTTAATATGATACAGCAGGCCTTGCAAAACACAATTGCTTCCTGTTACTAGTGAATAAGACTCCCTTGCAAGTGAGGTGAGAGGAAGTTAAGTTTTCACAAGAGTTTCTACATTTGTGGCCACAAAGAAAACCTCCTAAATGTTAACAGAGACAGTGTAATCTTCGGAACATGTATTCAAAGTTTTGTATTTTGATATATACTGATTCAAAATTTCCTAAAAAGCAGCAAAATAAGAAGAGGCAGTAATTGCTGCTGCTATTCGGAAGTACTAGGGTAACAACAATACACACAAGGTTTTCCATTATTTGGAAAAACTAGGAGCACTAGCAAGCACAAAGGAGGCCAAGAGCCAATGAGAAACTCATTAAGCTGCTTAAACAGATCTAAATCTAGGCTGCTGAGGTCATATCCTGCCTCTATCACATATTTCCACCCCCTTCCTTCAGCCAGTGCTAGTGTTTACCAAAGCAGGTGGTGGTACGGCAGTTCAAGGCAAAATAAATTAAAAAGACCCAAACAACATGCCACTCTGAAGGGAGACTTTTGAACTTGATCAATTCTATGAACTGGTTTAAGGAGCTACAAAATACCAGCATCAGTGCAGAGGAGGGAGATAGGAACACAGCAGCTGGGAATTAAGAGTGGTTTAATCTGAAACCTAACAAAGAACTAGGAACTCCCGTTTATCCTCAGCTGTACAAACTCTTTGATAAACCCATCAAACTTCAAACTGCAGATGGAGGTAGATTTCTTTCCCTGTCTCTTAGTATGTCCAAAATCCATGCTGTTCTGTTGGTCAGAAGTCTCATTTATTATTAGTAACTCATCATGACTGGCTCTTAACACAAGCACAGTAGTGATAGCCACACCTCATTTTTAAATCCTCAAATCAGAGATTAGGGGAGGGATGAGAGGCAGACTAATTTGTTTTCTATTTCTTAAGAAACAGGGGACCCAAGCAGGAGCGTACTTCTTTGCACTGCCTGGGAAGTTTCTTTGTCCTTTCACCACAGCAAAGGTGAGGTGTTCTGATATCATGGATGCAAACTGACGCTAGGTACCATCCCATCAGACGTGAGTGGCCATTAGAAACACCAGCTCCTAAAAATGGAAGTACAGGTGCTAGCTCACACTGGCTTAAACAGGTTGGGTGAAGGAATAAGATCAGTTTAACTTTTACACTGGTATTTATTTGGCTGTAATTATTCTGTTTTAGTAGTATAACTAGAATTTCATAAACACATCCCACCTAAATTGAAATGGTTTAGTTCTTAGCATTGTTATGAGTCTTAATATTCCCTGTGCTTGTTCCTCAACTAACAGTAATTTCGGGCTTAATCTGGCTGTTTGAGAAACACAATTTTCTGATGATTTTTCCAGGTGAAGTATGTGCATCTTTCTTCTTTTGTCTAATAAGATTGTTCCGATTTTTGCATTCTGGCTTTGTGGGATTAAAGTGATTTGTATGAAAAAAAAATCAAATAGCTGCGTTTCTGGTGGGCATCATGAAACAAGTTCTGCAGCCAGGCTTTTAAAAGTAAACAGATAAAAACAATTCTATAAAATCGGGCTGCGACTATTCAAAGCTCACCTTTTCCTTGCCAATACACTGCACGCACGCACTGAAGTCCTCAGACTGCTCATGATTTGTATAAAGGGGAAAGAATGCTTCATATACGCCCTACACCGTTTTGTCTTCCTTACAGAGGAGCCTCTTCCAGTGACAGGTTCCCGGACCCGCATGGCGGTCTCACCTTTCCCTGCCTCCACAGCGGCGGGGCCGAGACCCCTCACTCGAGGGTGGGCCCGGCGAGCTATACGGAGCTCTCACTTCCCAACGAGCGCCGCCGCTAGAGAAAGATTGCACCGGGGCAAAAAAAACTGACGAAAGAGTAGCCAAGTTCGCCTCAGTCCACCCCTCAGAGCATAGGGCCAACACAGCACAGCCTGCAGAATCCACCCCGAGGCGTGGCCGGACCCCTGAGCCTGTCCCTATAGCGCTGGCAAAACAGGGAGACCCAGGCCTCCCCGCGACGCGGGGCCGCCGCGAGCACCGCCTTCCAAGTGACGCTGCGGGAGCTGCTGATCACGTGACTCGGGCAACCAAGGGGGAGGCGGCTACTCGCTGCGTGGCGGGGGGGGGACGGAGGAGAAAGGAGGCGGGGGAGGGTCGAGGCTGCTGCTGCCGCTGCTGCTGCTGCTGAAGCCGCCGGGGGGGGCAGAGCGGCATCGACATCGCGGGGCGGGCGCGGAGCGGGGCCGCCTGGAGGTTGCGCCTCGTCGGCCGCGCGGGCGGCCATGCCGAATAAAAACAAGAAAGAGAAAGTGAGTCATGGGGACCGGGGGAGGGGAGGCTTCGAGCCCGCGGGAGGCCGCGGGGTGTAGGGGCCTGGGGCAGAGTGGGGTGCCGAGGGCTGCTGGGGAGAGCCAGGGTCTCTTCGCTCACCGCTGCCTGATGGCCCCTATCTACCCCGGCTGCTGGGGAGAGGTCAGCTCCCGACGGGGCCTAGTTCGAGGGCTACCGCTAGAGTGGGGGGTGTCCTGGAATCGCCTGGATGGGCCCCGGGGGGCGGAGCGGGGGGCAGCCGGAGGACGGGAATCGGTGGCGGGAAACCGAGGCTTTGGCGTGCGGGGGCAGGGGTGGGAAACGAGTGTTCGGCCGTGCCTATCGGGAAGGGTGAGCGGTGAGGGGGTGTTTCTTGTTTCGGGGCCGGCTCGTGTGTTTGGGGGGGGGCAAGGGGTGTTTTTCATGGCGGCACGCACGGCTGGGCGGGGGTGTGGGGGATGTCTGTCCCTGCAGCTGCTTGCGCGGTCCCCGTCCCAGGCAGTTTCGTTGCTGCGTGGCCTTTGCTGCAGTCGAAGGGGAGGAAGGGGGGGATCACCATCAGCGTTTACGAAGAACTAATCGCTACTCGAAATCTGCTCACCTCCTTTTCCTAACAATGGGAGAGGATCTAGCTTTGGCCCCGCTTTTCTTTGCCTCGGTTTTCCCTGGCTCTCCAAGGAGTGATTTGTCTGGCAGCCACGAAAGGGACTTGTACAAGTTATGATCACAGGAAACTTCTAAAATTTCTACACAGAGAGTTAACTGGGTTGTGACTTATTTTATGCAATAGGGAGTTAGCCATGAGTGGAAGCCAGAAACTGTGTGCCTCATTCATCCAGACCTTTTCTGTTTAGTTCACATCTGCTTATTATTTTTTCTAGAGAGTGGTAGTTTAATATTAAGATCCTTCAATAAAGCAGTGTCACTTTTTCCCCATTTAATGTTCTTTGAGTGCCTAAAACCCGCCAAATTTCTTGAAAAATGTATCTAGATCTCGTCGAAGTAATTCAGACTTAAACTTTTTTTTTAAGGAACCTGCAAAATCTGTGAAGAGTGGGAAAAGTGGCAAAGATGGACCAGATAACCAAGAACATGAGGTAAATGTTATTAAAGTATGAAGGTGTTTTGCCAGGCAAATTTGTCATGACTTCTAAAGAATGCTTTTTGAGTTTTTCTACATTGCTGATTTTGACATGGTTGCTTTGTGGGAAAGTGGCTGTGGAACTACTACTATGGTATTTGGCAAAGAGGGGTTTTGAAGACTTAAGATGCATTTAAGGAAGATTTTTTTGTTTAGAGTAAATAAATGCTTACTTGCTGTAGTCTTAAATCCTAAATTCTCATCTGTGCCCTTTTTGGTTGTGAGGTGTACAATCTGTCTTCTTTTTTTTTTCTAGTCTTATCATGAGGTTTTGGGCTTACCTGTAATTCCCAGAGCTCTCTTCTTTCAAACTGTCAGTGTTCGCGTGCCAGTATCATGGAATCATAGAATGGTACAGGTTGGAAGTTGACTTCTTGATCATCTAGTCCAATGCCCCTGTCAAAAGCAGTATTTCCTAGGGCAGGTCAAACATGAGTGCATCCAGGCAGATTTTGAAAGTCTCTGAAGAAGACTCAACAACTTCTCTAGGCAGCCTGTTCCAGTGCTCCATCACCTTCACAGTAAAGGCATTTTTCCTGACGTTGAGGTCAAACCCCCCTTGTTCTCTATATTGTACATGTTGACGCTCAGAATCACAGAATTCCCTGGTTGGAAGGGACCTCCCACATCACCGAGTCCAACCATACACACAATAACAAAAACTAAAACTGATCAGCCAGATAAAACATAAACTCCCTACAATCTTTGCCATTAGAGCAGGTTGCTGAAGCACCATATCTACCTGTTTCTTAAATACTTCAGGGATGGTGACTCAGCCCCCTCTCTGGGCAGTCTCTTCCAATTCTTTCAGTAAAGAATTTCTTCCTAATATCTAACCTAGACCTCCCCTCCTGCAACTTCAGACTGTTTCCTCCGTTCCTGTCATTATTCACTTGGGAGACGAGACTAACACTCTGTCACATGGCACTATGGAAAAGAGACTTCCCCTTCCTAATACCAACCTGGGCCCCGCTTATAGATGTCAGTAAGATCCTGTCTCAGCCTTGTCTGGGCTAAACAGTCCCAGCAGTAGTCCCAGGAGTGGTCACACCTGGGCAGAGTAAAGAGGAAGGAGAACATCCCTTCACCTGCTATAACAGTAGCCTGTTTTATTGTCAGGGAAACTTAGGCTTAATCAAAGCCAGTTGTTTTGCTGTATGATCTGTTTTTATAGGTGTAGAGTGTTTCACTTTTGGCATAATATGTTGGGTGCTGGTTTTTTTTCTTCTGCCTTGCTCTCTCTTTTGCCCACCAGTAAGGTGTCGTGACTTGAGAGGGGTAGATTAAATTACTATTCACACCCACAGTAACCCAGAAACTGAGAATTAATAGATTTGCTTCATTTGGAAGTCCACTGAAATTTCCTTCAAAATGTTCATACCATTCTTGATCTAAAATGCTACAGCAAAACACTTCTGTATTTCGGCCTCTAAACTACATGTCTTGATACCAAAAGGTAATGTTTGAGAAAAATTACTCATCCAACTTTAACATTTTTTCCTCCCTGAAATTACTGTTGAGGGTAGGTGAGTGGGAATGTTTAGTATGTTATTTCTGACGCAGTTAAGTCGGTTCTTGTCTGTTGTGCAGAAAGGTGCTGCATGTTACTTTTCAAAAACTAATGAGATCCTTGAAACTTGTGAAAGTATTTTGTCAAGTTCAGATGAGAGTGATCCATTTTTGGTGGAGGTAGCCTGGTTGCTGAGAGGAATCTTTACTAGGAAAGTTCATGGAATTAAATAAGAAAGATATCAAAGTATGTTTATAATGGTGAAGGCAGATGTAATTTTTGTTTCTGTGCAATTGTAAGGCTTGGCATTATCTTTGCTGTACATTGTTGATGCCTTCTTTTCTCAAACTTACAAATGATGAGCTGTTGAGACCAAAACTGGTTTTCTTGTTTCTTCCTGGTACGTTGTGGTAGAGGTAAAGCTCTCATCATTGATTAGTGGAGAGCTTTAAATGTTAACTGAAATCAGTGTGTATTTTACTTATATATGATTCTTAAGGATATGTGAGTAAGGGCAGAATGGTAAAGGAACTGGCAATGTGACTGACACACACTATATGATTGCTGTTCCCAGTGGGCATTATTTAGTCTCTGTACAATTTTTAACACCTCAGTGTTTGACTCATTAACTTAATTAATAGAGTAATTGCACAGAAGTAGTGATGTAGGCTTTGCGCTCTAATGAGGATGGCTCTAATCATAATGTATGTTAGCTGGTGCTTATATGAGCAGAAATGAGATTACTTGTTAACGTAGTGAAGCTTAGTAAATACAGAAATATTCTGGAACGCACTGTTTGCTGTAAAGAAGATTGTCTTTGTTTCCTTCTACATGTGTTTCAACATGGTGTTTTAAAAATCCTCTTGTAGACTATGAGCAGGTTTAGAAACGTGCTGGTTCATTTTGTTGTCTCAAAATGCATGTAATGCATATGCATTTAATGCAAATACCAGATTGTGAAGACTAGAAACTGTCTGCTAGTCAACAAATAGGGACAACACAAGCAGCATCCCACAAATACTGTATTTATAGACTGTTTTACAGCATTTAGCTAAATGCATGATGCCTTGGGCTTTTATACATAAAAAGACTACACAAATATTAATATTTACAAAAATGAGCAAGTGTTTTTCCTGTCTTGCAGTCAGGGAAATATGATTTCAGTTCAGTGAAGCTGTACGTAAAGTTTGAAAAAGGAATTGAAATGATTCATGGTATGTCAGGTCAGGATACCGATGCTGAAAAGTGGTGAAAATTACTTAAGCTAATGTGCGTCTTGGTTTGAAAATTACAGTTAAGCGTGTACAGAAGTACTGAATAGTACTTGCAGAACACAGGTAACCTGTTGAAGTAAATGCCTTTACATTTAAGTCTCAGAAAGTCCCGTTGCAGTTTGAAAGCAAGATGCTTTATCCCTGTTTTTCCTGTCTCCAGCATTCCCACCAAGCAGATATTTAGGGGAAAGAATACAAGATGATTCTTCTTGCGTTTCCTAAGCCTTGTTACTTGATGTAATGCCAAAAGAGCCATGCTTTGTATGAAGCAACATGGAATTACTTGCTACGTCATTGAGTGATACTTGAGAAATTCAGAAACACCATAGAAGTGCAATCTTCAATCCTGGTATGCCTTTATTTAAGCCAGAAATTTATTTTCATGTTATTATTTTACTTTTATATGTAGTTTTTAGGTTACTTTCTTTTACCCCCAAGCCCCGCTTAATCTCTTCTATGCGGGAAGACTTCCATTGCTTTGATTATCAGTCTCTGTTTCCAGGTTTTGTTCTACTTTTTTTGACAGAGTTCTCAGAAATGCTCAGTGTGCATAAGGTGAGGGCACCTTCTTCTGTACCCTAATGCAATTATTCCAGCTGCACATACTGTTTACCTTTTAAACATTTGAGAAAAGGGCTGATATGATTAAGCTCCCATCTGACTTTTGTTTGTAACTTACTAGTCAACATTAATAAATTAGTCTAAAGTAGCTGCCAGAACAGTTGAATCTATTCCTTTAAATAGAACCTTTTACTTTAGTCATTAGTCCAGAATATTAGTGTCTTCAGTTTGTGAACAAACACTTAATATGTATTGGTTTTCCTCTGTGTACGAGTAGCATCTCTATTCTGGTGAAATATCTGTGTTATTCACCGGTGCCCAAAACCTATACTCACAACAAAAAATGAAGTAACAAAGATCCCTGGATGTGGAGACTGACAGTGTCAACGTTTGGTAATTTATGGGTGTATTCCTTGTCATGGAATTTGCCTTTGTAGAAGTTACTTGCTTCACTGATAAGCCTTGTTGTAGACTTCTGTTTTGTCGAAGAGGTGTGGAGGTCTCCTTTTCAACTAAGGCTATTGTAACTTAAGATCAGTCTAGCTTCCTTAGATTACTTGGTAGTAGTAATAGTTGAGAAACATTACCTTTTTCTACCATTAGTAAAAATGTAGCACTTCAAAAAAATCCAAGTACAGTAATTTAACAGTAGTTTTCAAATAGAACCACAGAAGAAGGAAGTTAAAATTTTAACCCTGTATATTCTTATATCTGTTTTGCCTGTGAAGAGATACATGCTAAAATTGCACTTTTCACAAGTCACCAAAATGGCCCAGGAACACTTGAACAATTCACTGTTGTAGTTTGCCTGAGGGATGCAAGGGTTAGAAGTAGGTGGTAAGCTTTTGTGCAAAGGCAGTAGTAGGTGACCAAGAGTGACACCATCATCTTGGTCTGTCTGGGCTGTTTTAGGAAGAGGTGGAACTTGTAAGTTTAAAATTATATTCATCTTGAATCTAGGAGTTGAGTAATCTGTAGAAAGAAAAGACTACTTTCACTGTTTAGGAAAGCATTGGCTGGGTGACTTCGAAGAAATGAGAACAGAAATAGTAACTTCAAGTTGTTCTGCAATGCAGAGCAGCAAATGGAAGACTAATGTAGTTTGAGGACTGTGTGTGTTTATGATCTCATTGTTTTCCAGGCACTGCCCTGGCTCCTTTTTTCTACTTTAAAGGTGTGAATTTAGTTTTTTTTAATACAGACAAATGTAATAAAATGCAAACTGCATTGGCTATTATTCTTGCCCTGATAGAGACTGCTTGATTTTTTACTGACAGCATTTGTGGCAAATGTTGAACTACAATGACTGATGAATTTTAAAAATACCAACAATTTAAAAGCTTTGTCAAGTACTGATCCATAATTCTGACCTACCACTCTCTCTTGGAGTTCACTTTTCAGTTGATTTATTAAACACTGGTCATAGCTAACAGATCAGCAATTTTGTCAGGCTTTGCTTTTATAAGTTTTTCTTTGCTTTGTGAGACCTGTTTATTGAATTTAATTTCTTAGACTGTTCAACGTAGGGGTGATTTTATGAGGTAACAGAATTTCAGAACTATCTCTTTAAAATACTTCAGCAAAGAGTAAGGATTTTGATATCCCTGAAACAACCTCAAGTGGTGTCTAAGATCTTTAAGAGTTGTCTACCCAGTTTTCTGTGATCTCCTTCTCTGTGTTAGCCAGCAGACAGTGAGGAAAAACTTAACCAGTTATCCTCATTACTTCTTTTACTGATGCCTGATTACGCGTGCCCATAGGATTGCCACTTCTGTTGAAAATAGTACACTAAAATAGGGTTGGGGAGAAAAAGTTACATTGATGACTTTGTATGGGTTTCTTAGCAAACAACCTAGTAGAAATATCATAGTAACTGCAAAAAAAAGAAATAGACAAAAGCAATAAAGCCTACTTGATACAAGGTTCCTGTGAATAGTGGCAGAAAATTATTTAGAAAGTTTAATGTATTACTTGGAAAGTGTACTGTATTTTCTGTGTACTGTTGCTTATTTTTCTCATGTTTCCTATTTGTGATTTGTATTGCCGTGTTATTTAATGTGCTGTACCAGTTACTAGTAACCCTGAGAAACACGTGGATCTGATCTGATCTTTGTTGTATGGAGACATGTCATAACGTGTGTAATCTGTGACCAGTTTTCCAGTTCAGAATTTTTTAAAAATCTACAGTTGAGGAACTTGAGTCTTGGGGGTCAGGGTGGGGGAAGAATACCTTTGCAAAAGTTCCAGGGATTTTTGTCCCCACCTTGTTCACATGTATTCGGACTATGGCTGTTCCTAAATGTCTGGAAATACCTTCTTACCACAGAACATTCAGTCAGATAAGACTCTTTGAATTGGTTAGTATGCTAATTTGTACCTGTCTGTGAATCCATGAGTATGTGTATTTATTATGATTTAGGTAAAGCAGCTGTCATTTAAGCTCTTCCTGTTGTTAGATGGTCAATTGCTGTCACTCAGTGGCATGGCAGTTTTGGATATATTCAATACAGCGTCTTTGAGGTATAATATTTTTCTGTATTTATTTTATTTGTAGAAGCAGGTGTCTCTTACATAGAGAAACATTTAGCATCAATTGGACTGTCTTTTTTAATTAATTTCTGGAGTTAAGCATTTATTTACAACATAAAACAGTACTTTTGGTACTTGTGTTTTGGCAGCACTCCACACAGTCCTTTCAGTTTGATGCCTGTAATGTAGCTACCTAGATCAGAAATTGCTGATAGCCTGTAAAAAAGCATCCTCAAATCCCCAAGTTTTCAGTGGACCCCACCAATGTGCTATGTTTGTCTGTTGTATACAGTTAAATCCTAGCTGTTTCTTCATTGTATATTCAGTCATGTGCCCCAGCTGGATTGACAAGCAGAGTAGTCGGTGTTCTCATCAGTTAGTTCCAGGCAGTAAATAAAACTGATTTGGAAATTAATTGTCTGTCTTTTAGAATAACAGATATTAATGTGAAATAAATTTGAAGTTTTGAACAAGTAGTCCTCTTAAGTTGTAATTACTATAAGGCTATAAATGGACCGTATTTTTCAGAAGCTTTCTGGGGCTGTTGGTTTGGGATTTTACTTTCAGGAAAATTTCAGAACTGCATATAAAATCAGAATGGATTTTCTCTTCTATGAGTTACGTAGGTAAAGTCTGACTTTGGTGATTTTTGTCTTTGGTCTCTAAACTGGTATGCCAACTTCTTTAAAAAATAATTTGGAAATTAATTTTTGTTCATGGCTTGTAGTTCTGATTTTCTTTCTTGTATAGCAAGTGAATGCATCCAAAGTACTAAGTGAGGTGCTATTTGCTGTCTAGGAAGATGTACTCCAAAGTAATTTGAGTTACTCTTCAAGCAGTTGTGCAACTTCTTTTTGTTTTTAACTTTTTTCATTACCTATTTCAATTTTTTATTGACAGTTTGAGGTTTTTTTTTTTAATTTTGGGAATTGTAATTTCTTTCTTCATTCAAAGCCAGATTCTCCCCCTCTACTCCGCTCTGGCGAGACCCCACCTGGAGTACTGCATCCAGTTCTGGAGCCCTTATGACAAGAAGGACATGGATGTACTAGTGCTTGTGCAGAGGAGGGCCATGAGGATGATCAGAGGGCTGGAGCACCTCTCCTATGAGGCCAGACTGAGAGAGTTGGGGCTGTTGAGTCTGGAGAAGAGGAGGCTCCCAGGTGACCTTATTGTGGCCTTCCAGTACTTGAAGGAGGCCTACAGAAAAGCTGGGGAGGGACTTTTTAGGATGTCAGGTAGCGACAGGACTAGGGAGAATGGAGCAAAGCTGGAGCTGGGTAGATTTAGAGTGGATGTGAGGAGGAAGTTCTTTCACCATGAGAGTGGTGAGAGCCTGGAATGGGTTGCCCAGGGAGGTGATTGGGGCCCCATCCCTGGAGGTGTTTAGGGCCGGGCTGGATGAGGCTCTGGCCAGCCTGATGAAGGGTGGGGTGTCCCTGCCCATGGCAGGGGAGTTGGAACTGAATGATCCTGTGGTCCCTTCTAACCCAGACTGACTGTATGACCTGGTCTAGGTGATCCTGCAGTGGCAGGGGGATTGGACTGGATGATCTTTCGAGGTCCCTTCCAACCCCTAATGATTCTATGAATAATGGAAGTGGTTATATTGACCAGTGCCTGTTACGTAACTTCAATCAATTCCATTAGTTTTAAAAGCTAAATGTTAAAGAAGCGTTCCAAACAACTGCTGTATACAAGTATTTTGTTTCGAAGGAGATGCTTCTGGAAACAGGATCCTATGCTCTTCTAGTCGTTACACAGGGCTGGCAACTACTTGTATAACATACGATGTGTGAAGCTTTTGGCTTGTGGTTTGTTGCAGTGCTCGCTATCCTCTAATTGATAATGATTTTAAACTCTCTGAAACCTTCATGAATGGAAACACAGCAATGAAGGCAAAGGCTTCCAGAGGCTAACCAAAAGTTGCAAGATGGCCTTAAAAAATAAGTATCAGCAGTTTGTAAAAGTAAAACATCTATTTTGAAGGTTCTTTAATGCATATGTGTAATACAGACTATTAATACAGTTATCCCACATAGAATTCAAATAGTAAAAAAAACCAGCGTGGCCAGTGAATTTACCCATGCATTCACATACTTTACAAAGGTTGAATATTGCTTTTTTCCTCAATTTCCTTCGAACCCGGAATGAACTTGTGAATTTGCATGTGGGGTGGTAGGGCTTTGGTTGCTTTGTTTGTGGTTTTCTTCCTTCTCTCCACCCCAGGTATTGGAGGCTATTTAAAACAAAAGGTAGGAACAAAGTCTTGTTTCATTCTTCAATATGCTTCTTAAAAGATGACTGCTTAGTATCATCATTTGCCACACAGTTGTAGTGACTGTAATTTAATATACTTCCTCATGACTGCTCAGTTTAGGAGTCTGAAGTATTGCAAAGTAAACATGCAAAATAAATGCATGATGAGAGGCAAAAAGAGTTCTTTAGAAGTGATCAAGGTTATTATACTACAAACATGCCCAGGAACCTTTAATGGAATATAACTCTCTTATATAGCATGACTTTAGAGACTGTTTTGAGTATATCAGTAAGCTCAAGAAGCAGCATCCTTGGTTAAACCACATATATGGTGGTCTTAACTCATCAGTAGCATTAGTTAATTAAAATTTACGGCAGAATATAGGAAATGTGAGTTGGAGAAATGAGTAGCAGATGCTCACCACTGGTGGTGGTACAGCAAATGCAAAGCAGTGTGATTCCAGCTATGGTTTGAACCTGGCCACCATTGTCATTGCCAATGCCACAACCTCAGCCTGCAGATCTCATCCTGACTGAGAGGAATTCAATGGTGGTTTTTTCCTGGAGTAAACTAGTTACGATAAGTTTAAGTTTACAAGGAGCAAATGAAAACCAAGCCTTATGCTCTTGATATTTAACTATAAATGTAAAATAACAGTGCAAGATTATCGAAGATGCTGTACTTGGAGATGAGACATCTTTAGCAGCTGTCAGGATTAGACTGATGTGTAGAAAGTCAAGTGCGTTGCACAAAGCTCTGACACAGTTGTTCAGAAGATAAAATTTGAGCCCTGTGTGTAAGCAGCTAACAGGTAATACAAGTAGGGCTTTGTGTCTTGAAAAACAAATGCCAGCAAGAAAGCCAGAAGAGCTTCAGCAAGTTGTAGATGTCTTCTAAAACAGACTGTAAGTGTAAAACTTGCTGCGGGAACCCTCCACATTCAAGAGGACCAGACGACTTTGACTACTCATAGGGAGTTTCTCAGTCAGTGATGCAATTCAGTGTTCCATGTTGTCTCTGACAAAATGCCAGCAGTAGCATTTCTATAAGCAGTGAATTCAAATCACAGCTACTAAACAAGTACTATGTAGATTAGTGAGTGCCAGCTATAGTGTGCTAAAATACATCAACTTTGTGATCGCCACTCTGTTCAAAATGTTAATCTGTTTGTTATTGCAATAACGTGGATCCTCAAAACTTCAGGATGCAGCTGTTGCTTTCTTACTAAATAAAAACAGAAGTTATATTGAGCCTACTACTGGACTATCAAGTTTATCTCGCCACTGAGACTATCTTTAATGATAATAAACGTACACACTAGAAAGGTCATTCTAGCAGAGCAATCCATGTATCATTCTGGCAAATGATTTCGGGGTGAACAATGGACTTTTAAATTGCCATCTCTGTGAAACCAACCAGAGCCTTTAGCACTGTATAAGCGGCATCTCCAGAGGCTGCTCCATAACTTATCAGTCCAGACAACCTTGTAGCAGTGAGACTGGTGAACAACAGTGGCATAGTAGCAATAAACTTCACCAAAATAAAAACCTCACAACTGATTTGCCACGGCACTTGGCAAGCATGTTGCTTTCTGTCAGTTTTAACTAGGTGATTTATCACAATGCTCCTTTTTATGTGTCCACGTGATTAATCCATATGAATCATTGTATAGTTTGCACCAAGTCTCACTGTAGATTTAAAGTGCACATGTTACCAATTGTAGTTATTTGCTTTGTAACGAGCTTTTTACTAGAGATTGGGCACTCCTTAGCATGAACTAGTCTGAATAGCTCTGTCAGGTGCCTTTAAGGTCATAAATAGAAGAGTTTGTTCTGGTGATAACCTATTGGAAGGTATGCTGAACTGATGTTAACAACACATTATTGAAATTAGCTGGGACATACTGCTCTCCTGGACCTTTGCTGTCTTGAATAACTTGCGTTGGTCCCAGCTGCTAATCTAACACCATCATCTTACCTCCTGTAGGTATGCAGTGGGTATATTTAGTGGGTTAGCGGCCATTTGTGACCTCTCCCTTTTCCCACTCCCCAAAAATAAATTAAGATCTGCAAAGGAAGGAGCTCTGTAGCAGAGTTAAAGATTCCTGGAGGGTTCAGAGGTATTGACGCTATTTTGAAGTTATTACAGAGTGGGGGTGGGAGTCACACGGAAGGCTCTTACCAGCTCTCCACTCATTTTAATCTTTTATTTCAGCTCTGATCTCAAGAGATGTAGTTCAACATCTCAGCCTTATTACACTGATCATATATTGGGCTCTCAGACGGTTTTGAAAATGAAGTTGTAAATGTCCCTTTCATGTTTTCTCATGTTCTTTGTTTAGTTTCAGCAAATTGTATTTCAGTTTCATAGTAAGTATATTTTTAGATGTAAACCAGAATACTTTCATAGCTCCTTCTGAGGCTGCCTTGGCAAGAAATGAGCTCTTCTGGGTGCTATAGATCACACTTACATTTATCTTAATGAAAAATTGGTCCATGTAGGCTAGTTACTATCCGAAAGAAAAAGAAGGGATTAATTTTGCATTAACATAAGCGTTCTCCATTCTCAGATTCAGACTAATGATTCTCATAAGAAGTGTTCTGTGCTTTTCATGCTGTGTACCTGCATTTCACAGGGAGTCTTCATTGTGTTAATTGTTAATCCAGGTTTTTTAATCTTGAATGACAGATGTGCACAGATTATTTTTGTCACCTTAAAATCCTTACTCTGCTCTGACCAGTTTCTAAAAAGCAGTATGGAAAAAAAAGCTTTATACAGTTGACCCTTTCTAGCTTGGCTTGGCCAGGCTCTTTGTTCTGCAAAGCAGAAGGCTTTATGTGCTTTGGTCTAACTCAGTCATTAGTGAGTGTGCTTTGAAAGATAAAGTCAGACAGCATTCTGGTTGCCAGTGATTGTTTGATGTAGCTTAAATATCAGTTGAATTTGGGGGACTGGCAGAAAGGAAAGAACAGGGTCTTCTGAAAGACTTGTTGACATACATGGAATGTAGAGTGGACCCCTTTTCCAGGTCCCAGTATTCACTGTCTTGGGTCTTAGATGACTGGCCAAAAGTAAAAGTTGCCATGTGGGCTGTTTGGTGACAATTAGTTTAAATTGAAAATAAATATTAGCTGTAACTGTACGTGTACTTGCCCCACTTACACCTTTCTTTCCCTTGTAACAAACTTAAGTGTTGTACTCTGTTCTGTGCTTGCCTGTGTACGAATCAAGGGATGAAGGATCCAACTTTTCTAAAAACAGTGATGTTAAGTCAAAGGATGTACAACATCCTGCTTGATGCAGGACTCATAGGTAGAACTGCCTCCCTCTCCTCAGCAAATGTCCATCTTGAGAGTTGTGGTTTCTCAAGCTCAGATTTTCAGTCTGAGTTAATGAGCACTCTACCTTCTTAAAAAGTTAAGTATCTTGCCTTCAAGTCTTTAGCAAGTGAATACACAGAATTGTTAATCCAAATTTGTTTTCTTTTTGGAGGGGTGGTTAAAATTGCCGGACTGTGTGGCTTAATTTGGCTTAACTCACTTTCTCCTTTTTGTGCAAGGGCTGGTTGTCTACATACTGGAGGCCTGCTGTCTTGTGTGGTAGCACCACAGTGCTGCTTGCAGTGTAGTATTCGAATCATAATGAACTGAAAACTATTTTGGCTGCTTTCTGGTATGTGCCGGCTGAGTGACTGGAGCATGACTGAAAAACAAGGATGATCATGGTTGATAGAAGGGAGGAAGAAATCCGTTGGATAAATTGGGCAGTGATTCAGGGCTAGAATTACACTGGAGTAGTCACTGCTAGATGGGAAGTTGCCATAGCAACAAAAAAGCGTTCTTTCAGTATTTCTAGTTAGAAAAGTTGCCCATCCTCTTAAATAACCACTTCTGGCTAATTTTAGAATTTATCTGCAATTTCAGAGTATTTGGTTCCCTGAGGTGAATGTTAACTTAGGATACTGTGGATGTTAACTTAGGATACATACCTTTGTGCAGGCACGTATGAGCACTTCTTCATTTGAAATTGAGAACTTGTTTGGGAATAGAGGAGATGGGAAAGTATGTTTTCCTGTTTCAAGGAATGGACGAAAAACAAGTGGCAGTGGGAGATAGCCAGTTCAGAACAATACCATTAGACTGAAATTACAGACTCCCATGCAGTAATAGCATTTATAATGCATCTCAATTAGCTTTTATCATTTAATACATGTAAATCATTCCTGCTTCCTCATTTTTAGTGCTGTTTTTCTTTCTGCTTTGTGTTTTTATTCGGAATAGCGTTTTAAAACTTGAATTAATGGATAGAATTTACCTTGCGGATAACGGTGTTTCAGCAAAATGTCTGAGAAATTCAGTGGAATTGGTATTACTTGTGCATAAGTGCTTTTAACTTGCTGATGTATGCCATTCTTGCCACAACCAAGTTCTAGAGTATTTCTAGTGTTCAGTGTATTGTTTTCTGTTACTTATTCTCCAAGGCTGTAAGAGCTCTGGCTATTATATTGAATTTGCAAAATGGTCATCCTAAATGCCTTTAATGAAAAATACATGTTACTTTGAGCTATATCTCAAAACTGTTAAGTACTGTGTGTATGTAACATCTATAATGTGACAGTTGTTGATCTATTCATGAAACATGCAGATCTCCCTCCTAGTTATGCTAGAACAAATTTTGTATAAAAGTACTGTTTTAGAGACTCTAAGGGTAGATACATTTTTGTGTGGTAGCATTTTTATGCGTGGTGCATGTGTATACTCTCAGACCACGTGGAAATTGTCAATGAATAGTCTACTATATAAATCCTTTTCAGAACACGAAGAAGTGTTTTGTCTTATTCTTAGCCATATCCCTATGAAAACGTTGATGGTATTTCATGACAGAGTGAAACACTGCTTTCATATCTACTAAACAAGACTAGTTGAATCCATTCAAACTTCCAGGTAGCAGCATTACAACTTGATTGCCATCCTGAATCACATTCCCCTTTCTTTTCCCCTCTATTTCTTATTACATGAACACTTTCTGAAAAGGAAAACGTACTCTTTTCTGTAAGAGAAGTGTCAAGGTGTATTTTCAGATGTCTATCAGTGTAAAATAGTTTGCAAATTTTAAAGGCTTTTAGAGCAAATTAAGGTCCTGTAAAATGAATTATAATACTTGTAATAATAGTTAATGATCTGTGTCTTCTGTGTAGGTCACTCCTAGATGTTGTATAATTCTTGCAGAGGAATTCATAGATAGAATTAATGTTGCCTGTTTAATTTAAACCTGTTTTTCTTACTTCAGAAATGGTATGAGAAAGGCAGCATCACAGGTTCTGACAGGCTTTTGTTAATTATACAAGTTATTCAGCCTAGGAGTGAGCACTGCCAGGTGTAGTCTGGGAAATAACAGCAAACTAGAAACTGATAGGTGGGAACTGTTTTTCTGGTTTTATGTTACAAAATTCATATAAAGGTACAGTGACAATCTGGTGAGAATTATTACAGTAAAAGCTTTTTTTTGCCTGCTTCAGGTAGACTAGATCCTCTGATCCCTTTGAAGCTTAAGTTAGACAGCCAATTACTTTCTTATGGAAAAGGTGAGAGTAGCTGGGGACCTACGTTGTTTGAAAATTTCTCTTCAGTTGGCTGGTAACTTGAATTGAATGGGCTTGTGGGTGTAACGAGTTGATTTATTCCTGTATATATGAGGGCTATGATACAGAAATGAACACTGAAAAGACGGAAGAGAAGGACAAGTAGCTGTACGTTCAGAGGATGACGAGTAGCTCTGTTTAATTAATATCTTACTATTTTTCATTTATTTCTGTAACAAAAATGGTCTTTGTGATGATTTTGCTCTCTTAAGTTCTGCTGCTTTAATTTCTTTTTAAAACAGGTGTCAAACAAAAAATCAAACAGCGCTCCTCCCCCAGCACAACTATCTAAAATCAAAGTACCAGCACCACAGACAGTACTGAAGAAGGAAAAGCGGCAGAGTTCTTCAAGGTTTAATGTCAGCAATAACAGGGAGCTTCAAAAACTGCCAGCTTTAAAAGGTATGTTGTTCTCAATTAGAATTACTCTTGTGGGGGATCTTGGGATCTCCTTATTTTGGGAAAACGTACATGATATCACAAGTATATGTATGTGCAAACTCGGACATACATGCTCAAACACAGTGCAACTTTTTCTTTCCTTCCTTGTATGAGGACTTCCATTGTGTTGCCTTTTTAGCAGTTGTGGTAGGGAAATATCTGTAAGTTTTTTCAACCCAAAAAGTGTGTGAAATTTATTTCCTCATCTCATGTAGAAGCAGAATATCTGGGCTACATAAAATTTCAGTCATTTTTCCTCGGGGCAGCATGCTGAAACCCTACTTTCTTTTCACTGAAATGTCTCTTGGCATTGTGGTAAGAGCTGATCTATCTCTAGTTATTGACCTTGATTTTTCCTGCTCATCCGTCAAGCAGAGTGGGTCTTTTTAGTGCTTATGAATTTTTCTTTTGTAAATTGAAAGGTTTTTGTGATCTTTTAGAATTGTGTTTACTGCCATCTCTAATGAAAAGATTACATCAAATTGATTTATCTTGTTTTACTAACATGGCCTTTATCATATTTATTTTAGCTCCTGTTTGCATAGTGGGTTTATGGTAGCTTGTAGTCCTGTGAGTAGAATTTTCCAGGCGTGATCAAGCATACTGATCTATTGCTTACAAGCAACTGATTTGCTCTGAAGGTTTATTAAAAAAACCCCTATGCTTTTGAAGTGTGATGCGTACTGCTTTCCAGTTGGCAGTGAAAGCCTAGTAGATTGCTGAAATGTTGCATACTACTGGTGTAGGTCATGAGCAAATGTCAAAGGGTAAGAGTTTCTTTTCCTTCAGTCATTATTTTCTTGATAAATGCGTTAGTGTTTCTTGAAAATAAGAAACTCAGCTTTATCGGCCTATGTAAATTATACTGCATTTCATACAGATCAAATTAGACTGCAAGATTTCTTCTCTTCAGACAGGTGCTTTAGGATTTCTTCTCTTCAGATAAGTACCTTTAAAAAAAAAAATAAAAATGAAATACTGTCTGTGATTCTGGTATTGCAGTCTTATGTACAAGAGGCTGGTTAAAATTATTCAAGGTGTATCAGCTTTTTATTGACTTGCTGAATTTCAATCTATTAGACTTGTAAATAAGAATATTTAGCACTAAAAATGATATGTCACATTTTTAAAACTGACATAGTAAATTCATGCACAAGCTGTCACATCCAGGGTGTGACATATTCAAAGACACTGAATTAAAGTAGTGATTTTTTTTTTAATAAAGAGTTATGCATACAGTCTAAATGATGCACAGCCTTTTGTTCAGAGACTCAGCTGCAAAGAATGTTTGTTACTTAGTCTAGAAGCTCCATTTTGCTCTACTTTCAATAGCATGATTCTGGTATTGCTTGGGAACATCAGCTCAGGGAGTCTAGAACTGGGTGTGCAGTAAGAGCAGCATGGACAGTGAGCTGGAAATTAGTGCACATGCTTGGAGAGCGGTGAAAGTAATCTGTCTTATGGGCAAGCTGTAATTTTATATCTATCTCTATGTTGGCTCTTGCAGTTTAAACTAATACACCAGAGATGTGCAAAAGAATGCCTTCTTGGACTTGCAGGGTGTGGGGAGGGGCTGTATAGCAAAAAAAAAAGTTAATGCACAAGCTGTATGAGGTATGTGCTGGGAGTGTTCTGATGGTTTTGACGCAACGTAGTTAGATGTGAAGAAGCAGCCAAAGTCTCAAGGGAGGCAAAAGAAAAGATCTTGAGCTTATCTCTGTTGGCTGTGTCTATGGTATGTGTGTCCCCGGGGAGTTGAGGTTCAAACTTGATGGTGAAACACTGGTGTGGTTGCTAATCTAGTGATGGGTGGTAATTGCTGCCTTTAGTATGAAAGCTGTGTCCAGTCTCATGGATCATAGCAGATGTCTGTATAATTGGTGTGCTTAGCGCATGTGCTCACTCATGGCTTAATTCCTACCTGTTAGGCTTGCTGAGAGCCCTGTTGGCCAGTCACCTGTTCTCCTACTGCCTGGCTAGATATGTGATTGATGTGCGTTCAGTGGGTCAAGTGAAGCTGGGAAAGTTTCCTTTTGGACAGCTTTAAGTGTGTTGTTTGATGTTTGTGTCTGGACAGAAGTTAAAGCAGACTGACAGGCTGTAATTTAAAGGACTGAGATGATTATGGCAGTTTTGACTTGCATGAAGCGTTGGGAAGAACATAGCTGTGCTTAACCAACTTTCAAGACTCCAGTTACTTGCAACAGGTGTCTGCATTTCTATAGCTACAGTACCCAGAAACTTTTCTTCTATCTGTAGTAGACCAAGTTATACATATTTTCTTCATAAATACTGGGTTGACCACTGTGTAGCACGATGTACTTTACATGAGTTCATATTTTAAGCACAGCATGTAGAATGGGTTGTCCTTGCATACTGTGTCTGTATTAGATTTATGTAGCATTGCTGAGATAACTGTCTTGCTTCTGTGCTGTAGGACTGGAGTCACGGTCAGTGGATCATTTGAAATAGTGGAAAGGGATGGGAGGAGCTGCCAAATCAGATTTTCATCAGGGTTTCCTATTTAGAAAATCCGTTGTGATCTTCAGGCATGCTGTGAACTTTCTCTTGGGTGTTGCACAGAAGTGCTGATGATAGGGCTTCCGGAAATACCAGCCTATTTGCCCAGGCAACTGGTATTAGTGCGGTATGATTTATATTCATTGGAGCAGCTTATGATTACATGGTACACTCTCAGTTTATTCAGTAAATGGAGGAGCAGGATGGTTCAGATAACACAAAAAGAAAAAACTAAATTACGAGTTAAGAAGCTCTATTCTTAGAGGTGAACGTAGAAAAGACTCTAGTGCAATTGGTTTGTGGAGCACTGAGATCTGTATTCTAGCAAAGCTGTGAGCATTGAAGCTCTGTGCAGCACAGTGCAATGCAACCTCATTTAGATCAGGTAGGATAGATAGCTTGCCTGCCCACAGATAATCCAGAAGTATCTCTGGAGAATTGTCTTTTGTAACTGTTAAATGTCCTGAAAATATCTTACCTGTCTTCACCTGTCGGATCTATGAAAACCTTGCTAGGACCTCTGGTATGTGTTCCTTGTCCTCTATATCCTTATTAGACTGGCTGTCATCCAGTAGGGGCTTATAGCTATTGCTAGTAGTAACTGGGAAGGTGAGGCATGCAAGGGTGGTGCTTGCCTTCTGTCAGGGCCCTGCACTTGGCTCCACTCACCTGTTCTACTTTGGCTTCTGTCCTCCATCTGAGGAGTGCAGGATACAGGGGCCCCTTGATTCTGGCTCTTATTTGGCTGTCCAATGTGTGGAGCTAACCCTCATCACAGAGAAGTCTGCAGTCTGCCGGAAGCCTGAATCAGGGATATCACTGGGCTGCTCCCTAGCCTGGTAAAATCAGCTGACTATTACGCACTGCTGATCTTCCAGACAGGTGGGGAGGGAGCTGTTTTCTGTAGCCTGAGGGGAGTGAAGAAAGACTAGAAGGCCTTGGGATGTTTGGTAAAAGAGTCTGGGGCACAAATTGTATTTCCTTCATTACTTCCATTTTGTGCTGAGGACACGGGCTGGAATAGAAGGACTCAGTCCATTAACGCCTGGCTGTGAGACTGGTGTTACAGGCAGGGCTTTGGGTTCTTTGGTAATGACTGGTTCTATAAAATATCAGATCTGACGGGTACACATGGGAGAGGTTTATCTCAGAGGGGAAAAAGAGTTCTGGGGCAGGACTTGGGACAGAGCTCTGGTCTTAATGAAAACAGCCTTTTGCTGTTCTAGGGTGAAATCAGAGCACTCAGCTTGCTCCCTAAAGTGCTTGTACACCAATTCACGCAGCATGGGGAATAGGCAGGAGGAGTTAGAAACCTGTGTCCAGTCAGGTGATTATGATAAGGTGGCAATTACAGAGACCTGGTAGGCCAGCTTGCATGACTGGAATGTGGTGATAGACGGCTATGTCCTTTTCAGGAGGGACAGATTAGCAAGGCAAGATGGTGGAGTTGCTCTTTATGTGAGAGAGCAGCTGGAATGTGTCAACTTCTGTCCAGGGGTGGATGAAGAGAGAGTTGAGAGTTTGTGGGTGCAGATTAAGGGTCAGACTGGTATGGGTGACACTGTTGTGGGGGTCTATTACAGGCCACCAGATCAGAATGAGGAAGTTGATGAGGTCTTCTACAGGCAACTGACAGCAGCCTCACAGCTACAGGCCCTGGTTCTCATGGGAGATTTTAACTACCCAGATATCTGCTGGAAGACACAGCCAGCCACCCACAGTCCAGGAGGTTCCTTCACTGCATTGGTGACAATTTCCTGGTACAAATGGTCAAAGAGCCCACTAGCAGAGGAGTGCTGCTGGATCTTGTACTCAGCAACAAAACAGGTCTGGTTGAAGCAGTGAAGGTTGAGGGCAGCCTTGGTTGCAGTGCCCATGAGATGGTAGAGTTCAGGGTCTCATGTGGTAGGAACAGAATAGCTATCAGAATCACAACCCTGGACTTCAGGAGGGCCAACTTTGGCCTTTTCAAGCAGTTTCTAGGGGAAATCTCATGGGAGAGGGTACTGGCAGGTAAAGGGGCTCCAGATAGCTGGTCAACATGCAAAGACCACTTCTTTCGAGCACAAAACAAGAGCATTCCGACGGGGAAAGAGGTCAAGGAAGGGAGCCAGAAGACCTGCGCAGTTAAACAGGGAGCTGCTGGGCAAACTGAAGAGGAGGAAGAAAGCCTATATGTCATGGAAGGAGGGGACAGCTACTTGGGGTGATTATAAGTCTCTGGTGAGAGGTTGTAGAGGTGCAACTAAGAAAGCCAAGGCCTCCTTGGAATTAAACCTTACAAGAGGTAACAAAATTAAACCTTGCAAGGGCAACAAAAAGGGTTTTCTTCAAATACATTGCAGGTAAAATTAAAACTAGAGGCAATGTAGGCCCCCTGCTGAATGAGGTTGGTGCCCTGAAGACAGAGGCTACAGAGAAAGCAGAAATACTGAAAACCACATTTGCCTCTGTCTGTACATCCAGAGGCTGTCCTGATATCAAACCCCAGACTGCTGAGGCTCCAGAGGAAGTTGAGGCAAGAGAGGAGCCTGCCTTGGTTGATGAGGACTGTGTTAGGGATAAGTTGAGCAAACTAGATACACGTAAATCCATGAACCCAGATGGGATGCACCCACGTGTGCTAAAGGAGACTGCAGAAGTCGTTGCTAAGCTACTATCCATCATCTTTTCTAAGTCATGGGTATCAGGAGTGGTGGCTAGGGACTGGAGGATAGCAAATGTCACTCTAATCTTCAAAAAAGCTAAGAAGGAGGGACCCTCCTTACTTCTAACTATAGACCGCTCAGCCTCACCTCTGTCTCAGGAAGGGTGATGGAACAATTTGTTCTAGAGGCTGTCTCCAGGCACAGCAAGGACAGGAGGGTCATTAGGCACAGTCAAGATGACTTCACCAAAGGGAAGTCATGCTTGACTAACCTGATTGCCTTTGATGAGGGCATAACCAGGTGGATAGATGATGGCAGAGCAGTGGATGTGGTCTGTCTTGACTTGAGTAAGGCTTTTGACACAGTCTCTCACAGCATCCTCACATCCAGACTGAGGCAGTGTGAACTGGATGATTGGGTGGTGAGGTGGATCATGAACTGTCTGCAGGATAGATGCCAGAGAGTTCTGGTCAATGGAACAGAGTCTAGTTGGAGGTTAGTATCTTGTGGAGTGCCCCAGGGGTCAGTGCTGGGACCAGTCCTATTCAATCTAGTCATTAATGACTTGAATGAGGGATTAGGGTGCACTGTCAGCAAGCTTGCTGATGACACAAAGCTGGGTGGTGTTGCCAATACCACAGCAGACTGTGCTGCCATTCAGCAAGACCTGGACAAGCTAGAGAGCTGGGCAGAGAGAAATGTAATGAAATATAGCAAACTGTAGAGTTTTGCATCTGGGCAAGAACAAGCCCAGGTACCAGTATAGGTTGGGGACTGACCTGTTGGAGAGCAGTGTAGGAGAAAGGGACCTGGGGTTCCTGGTGGCCAGGAGGATGACCATGAGCCAGCAATGTGCTTTTGTGGCCAAGAGGGCCAACAGCATCCTGGGGTGGATCAGAATGTGGGTGGTTATCAGATGAAGAGAGGTCCTTCTCCCCCTCTACTCTGCAACAATGAGACCACATCTGGAGTAATGTATGTCTCCCATGAAATTTTAGTGAGCAAGCTGAGGAGGTGTGGGATGGAAGAGCAGACAGTGAGGTGGGTTAGGAACTGGTTGCAGGATAGCATTCAGAGGGTGGTGATCAATGGTGCCAGGTCCAGCTGGAGAGCTGTGACTAGTGGTGTCCCTCAGGGATCGGTGCTGGGACCGGTCTTGTTCAACATCTTCATCAATGACATTGATGAGGGCACAGAGTGTCTGCTCAGCAAGTTTGCCGA